>PVJS01000541.1:0-125299 GCA_004027185.1 Glis glis | reverse complement strand
GGGGTGTTCTACCTCCGCGCTACACCCCTGGCCCTATTTTTTATACTTTATTTTGAAACCGGGTCTCACGAAGTTGCGGAGGGCCTCAATAAGGAGAGAGAGAGAGAGAGAGAGAGAGAGAGAGAGAGACAGGGAGAGAGAGAGTGAGAGAGCTGAGGCTGGCCACGAACCCGGATCCTCCGGTCTCTGCCTCCCAAAGTACTGGGATTACAAGCGTGCGCCACCACGCCCGGCCCTACATAACTTCTCTTGAAAAACAGTTTCTTTTTTTAATACTTTTATTGGTGCATTATAGTCTCACACCATAATGTAGTTCATAGTGATAGTGACAGACATGCACAGGGCACGTGGTGGGCTTCCACCTCAGGGGGACAGATATGGAACTTGGCAAACAAAAGTACCTTAAAATATGGAGATGCTTGGGAGGCTGAGACAGGAGGATCACAGGTTCATGGCCAGCCTCAGCTACTTAGTGAAGCCCTCTGCAACTTAGTGAAACCCTGTTTCAAAATAAAGAATAAAAAATAGGGCTGAGGGTGTAGGTCAGAGATAGAATGCCCCTGGGTTCAATCCCCAGTACTGCAAAAAAAAATGGAGGTTTGTCGAATATCCATTGATATTTTTCTTAAGGAATGCATATTTCTTTATGACACATTATATAAGAGCAAATATTATTGTATTATTTTTCTTCCTGATTCTTTGAACATTCTAAGATAACACTGCTATTAGGACCTTTAAACACCTAGACCTTTCATTCGCTAAATCTCCCTAACAGGCCCCAAATAGTGATTCACACATGGTAGACCCTCAAATATATTTTTAATAAGTGAAAGAATAAATTTAAGAAATGAAAGAAATGTGACCATTAGAGCTTTCCCATTTCAAAAATAAAATGTCAGACTTTGAAAAACTAGCTCTATCACTTGGGCACAGTCAGAATGAAGAAAGTCCTATGACAAAAGTTCTCACAGTAAAAAAAAAAGAAAAACAGTTTCTTCATCTGTAATACTGAATAATAAGTTTGCCTCAGTCATTGTTATAATAATTAAATGAAATAGTGCATGTAAAACACTTAGCTCAGGGTCTGGCATGTAATAGTTCATTATTACATGCTACTTTTTTATCTTTTTTCCACCAAGAGGTCTTTATTCTAAGCTGTCCTCTAAAGAAAAGCGAATGATTCACACCATCCATTTGGGTATTTGCTAGTGAGCTGGAATGGTTTTAAGAAACAGTCCATGGTAGTCTGTCTCCAAGAGGCCACCCTAAGTCTTTTCTTTCTTGTATTCACATGCCATTCCACTATCTAAAGCTAAAGTCCATGCCTTTTTCATCCCACCCTTTAAGACTGAGCTGGCCTTAGTGACCTACTTGACCAAAAAAAAATAAATATAAGAATAAAAAATAAATAAGTAAGTAAAGCAGCACTAGCAAGGAGAGGTCCTGGGAAGCCTCCTGGCTTCCTCCCAGTTTCCCGAAGCACTTGCCTTTGAAATGGTCTTTCTAGAAGTTGGCCATCATATAGGAAGTCCTTGTATCTATCCTAAGACCACTGTGTTGTTGTCTTAGAATAGATAAAGGCCCAAAGCACATGGTCATCCCTGGGTGGTAAGAAAATACAGTAGTGAAGAAAGGGAGGCACCAAGGAGCCTGGAGACTCCAGTTGAGTAAGGACACCATGGCTGCTCTAGCCCCAGCTGCCTTGATACTCTGTTATTCAGAAACAAACCACCAGCCCAACTCTTCCCAGATGCCTGACCCACAAAATGATTAGCAACTTATAATGGCTGCTTTAAGCCACTATGTTTGAGAGTAATTTGTTAAGTAGCAACAAACAATGGAGCGCAACCTTGGACGTTTTAGGTCAATCAAGAATTGACAAGGCAGAGTTACAAAGGCATTTTGTTTGGTGTCTGATACAGAAAACAAAAGAGGGTTGGGTACTTCCCTGAGACTGTCTTTTCTCCTATTCTTTAAGAATGGCCTAGGAGTTCTCTTGTTTTGGTATGTAGGGAGATTTTTTTAATATAATGAGAAGTAAAAGGTAAAGTTGCATCCTAAAATATAGGTTTAAATTTTGGCTTTGCTTGCCAGGTGTGATGGTGCATGCCTGTAATCCGAGTACTTGGGAGTCTGAGAAAGGAGGATTGCAGTTTTGAGGACAGCCTCAGAAATGTAGTAAGACTCTTAGTGACCTAGTGAGACCTTGTTTCAAAATAAAAATAAAAATGACTGGGGTATAACTCACAGATAGAATGTCCCTGTGTACAATCCCCAGTGCCACAAAACAAAACAAAATTTGGCTTTACCACTTATTGGCTTTGTGACTATGTTAGGGTTCATAAGAGGAACTGAGCAAAAGGAATATATATAGTTATAAGAGGAATTTATTAGATTGGCTTACACAATCAGAGGTTGAATGGTCCAATAATGGCTGTCTTCAGGGCGGAGAACCAGAGAAACCAGTAGCTACTCAATTCGAGAAGTTGGAAGCCTTAGAACAAGGGGACCAATGATGCAGCCCCAGTTCCGGGCCAGGAAGTCCTCTGGGTGTCATTGGGTGATGGCAGCAGCAGAAAACCCACCACCCAAGAAGGGCTGAGCGTGTGTGTGCATGTGTACATGCAAGTTTCCAGTTATTCTACTTTTTTGTTCAATCTGGTCCCTCTCTGCTTGCCTATTGGACAATATCACCCACATTCAGGGAAGGTCTTCCCACTGTCTGCTGACCCACTTGCCAATCTTCTCTGGAAACACCCTCACAGACACACCCAGAAGTGTGTTTTACCAATTTTCTCGGCATCTCTCAATCCAGTCAGGTTGACAAGCAAGATTAGCCATCATAGTGACCTCAAACAAACTACCTGACATTCTGCACTTCCTCTCCTCATTTATAAAATAGGATGGTAATTTCCACCTCTCAGGTTTTGTAAAACTTAAACGAGATAATGAACACACAAAGCACTTAACAGAAAGCCTGGCACAGGGTAAACATCCAGTGAATAGGAACTGCAACTGTGAATACACTTGTTTTCACCCTGATGATTCACCTCGTTGCCAGGGTTCCACAATAGAAAGTCTTGAGTTTAATACCAAGTCTTTAGAAAAGCTAGCCCAACGTCTGCCAATTGATTTGTTCCACAGCATCTAGGCAATATTTTCTTACACTGACAATATTTGTTCTCGTGGACAAATATTATTTCCAATCAGAATAAGGGGAGCTACGTCACTTAGACATAATTCCATTGCTAATGGGTTGGAATTAGAGTATTCACTTTATCTGGAAGCCAGCCTGTCATTTTAAGGGAAATATTGGGATTGAGAAATCCTTGTTAATCACACTTCACACCAGATTTGGGCTGCCTTTATTTGTACTCAGATGGTGGATTCCTATACTTATTCCATCAAGGTGTTAGCCAGTGATCATGAGAGCAAAAGGGATACACGGTGCTACATGATGGTTCTTGCACTTTTATTGGTTTCTTGTACCTCAATGAACCCAGCCTCCAGTGTCCTGGCATCATAGGGCTATTATTCTACCATATTGGTTTTTAGGCCTATAAGCTTAGAAAGGAAGATGCCTGTGTTTCAAAGAGTAGGGATTATTTCATAGGTTATGGAGAATATAGGTACCAAAATTAGTATACATATTCATTATCCATTCATTCATCCCATGAATATTTATTGAGACTCTGCTTTGTGTAGGCAAGATGCTATGTGCTAATTATACAGCAGTGAACAAGCTAGACTTTACAAGAATAACCCCAATTAATTTTTAAGTGTATAACACAGACACTACAAATAATCACCCAAACAATCTTTAAACAGGTGCTGTAAAAGGAAACTTCAGAGTGCTGGTAATTCACTAGGGAATTAACTAAGACTAAGGGTTAAGGAGTGCATTTATGGGAAAAGGATATCTAAAGTATGAGTCAAAGGTTTAGTAGAAACTAGCCACAGAGAGGAGTAAAGAGATAAAGAACAGCAACATGTGCAAAGGCCAACCCTAACCCCTGTTGTGGGTCTAGGACAAAAGTGCAAATGGAGGGTCCAGATCCAAAGCCTGCCCCGCCTCTCCTCCTCTTTTCCTTCACCTGCCTCCATTCTGTACTGTCAGGGAACTTATATGTATGTGTGTGAACACCCACCCTAAACATCAACACTTAACCCATCCCAAAGAAAAACAGCCAGCCAGAGGCTTGCCCCCTAGTGACATAGTATACACTTGCATGGCAAACCTGGGAAAGGGCCTATAATAGGCTCTGAAGGTGGGTACCTGATTCCCAGAGAGGGGCCTAGAAACTAATACATGCTGTGGGTTCTGGGCAGGCAGATCTTGCTCTGTAGACTCTATGCCCCATGGTAAACATAGAAATAGGACAGAATGGGTCCTTATCATCAGGGCCCTGTTTTCCAGGCCTAAAAATGATACTGGCTCCAGCAACACCAAAAGCACATACCCTGCAGACCCGATCACTTAGAAGTCTGCAGATGCACCGGCGACACCTCCTGGAACAATATTCAAAGTTGCCTCAAGCCCACATATATGTGCATTTTTCTAGCAGGTATTTCAGTTTCTTTCAGCCTCATAAGGAAACCCATAATGCTCCATATTTAAAAAAAATAGCCGGGCGTGGTGGCGCACGCTTGTAATCCCAGTACATTGGGAGGCAGAGACCGGAGGATCTGGGTTTGCAGCCAGCCTCAGCTCGCTCTCTCTCTCTCTCTCTCTCTCCCTGTCTCTCTCTCTCTCTCTCTCTCTCTCTCTCTCTCTCTACCTAGTGAGGCCCTCCACAACTTCGTGAGACCTGGTTTCAAAATAAAGTATAAAAAAATAGGGCCGGGGGCGTAGTGCGGAGGTAGAACGCCCCTGCGTTCAATCCCCGGTACCGCAAAAAAAAAAAATAATGGAGTAATTATAGGGTTGTGGAGGAGACGTCTGAGACCTCTTCAAGCTCAGAACCTCCATAATTCCCAGATACTCCTCACCTCGGGAAACTGGCTTTCCAGACCAGGTCTGCAGATCACTCAGGGGAAAGAGGATGCACTAGGAAATATATGAACATGAATTGAACTTCAAGTTGCCCATTCTTCATACTCATATATGACTTCTAAATATTTTAGAAAAACCATACATCAGCCCAGTGGCAAATGTAACTAGCCTTCTTCTAGAGCACTAAACTTCACAGCAACTAAGAAAAAAATAGTTTATTTTGCTGACAGAGTAGGTCTTCAGATAACATTTTTACTGATGGTAAAGAGTACTTACCTCCATATCTTCTTCTTTTTCTTTTTTTTTTAACCAAGAGGGACCACTTTGGAGTTATTCTTGGTTTTGTCTAAGAGTGAAAGCTGAAGGTTTTTTGTTTTTGTTTTTGTTTTTTTGTAAAATTAAGAGATTATGAAATTGTTCCAAAGAATTAAAGTGGTTTTGGAGTTCTGGAATTAGGTTATCCTATTAGGTGCTAGTACAGTTCAATTATGTATATGGGTAGGAGAGGAGGGGTTCTGTTTTTCTACATTTATATTTTACAGGAAAGAATGGTCTCATCACAACCTACAGTAGTTTTTCCAAAGGCACAGAGTATCATTATTATAAGTTCTCAGTTTGTCTGCTATGACTATTTATGAAGCAAGCTCTGAGAAAAGAGTTAATATTCATTGAGTGTTTATTATGTCGCAACCCTCTACTAAGATCTTTACACATAACTCTCCATTTCACCAATGAAAAAAGCAAAGCTCAAAGAAGTTCATCAATCTTCATAGTAAGGGGGTAGAATGGGCATTTGAACCCAGGTCTAATTGGCTCCAAAGCCATTGCTCTTAACCTCTGTGGGGATATACAGAAGAAAGAGGCCCTTTTTTAAAAAGGCAGACTCATGCAAAGAACCCTATGCAAGCATTAACTCATACAGTGTTCATAGTGTACATGAGTACTCCAGAGACAGGAAATGGGATGATTAATATCAGATGGGCTCATAAGAGAGAGTTTCATGTGCAGCCTTGCAGGGGGTTAAGGGGGTTGGCTCCACAAACAGAAGAGTGTTTGCCTGAATGCGCAACCTTGCTCTTTGCTCTAGCCTGCACTAAATATCCTTTGGGAAACATTTGCCCAGAGCAGCTTCAGGTAAGCATGAAGCTAGTGCCTTATTTTTCTGCTCAAACTTAACCAGGAAGCAATGCCTCCTTGTGGTCTCATGAACAGACTATAGCATCCAAGTGGGCCTATCTGGAAGATGACAATTATTAAGAAAGATACATACTCGTGTGTCACTTAACTGGGATATGTTCTGAGAAATGTATCATTAGGCAATCTCATCATTGTACAAACATCATAGGGTGTACTTACACAAACCTACATGGGATAGATGAATCACTGGACGTGGCCTCTTGATGCAGGCAAGAGATGCCATAAATGTGAAATGTCTGTGGCTGTTGCCCCATAACACAGTACATTATTTTACAGCAAACTTATTTTTATAAGTACACTCTAAAATAACAATTAAAAAGTGTAGTATAGTAAATGCATAAGCCATCAACACAGTCATTTATTCTTATCAAGTATTAGTGCTGAACATAATTGTGTGTGCTATACTTTTACATGAAAGGCAGCACCACTACAAACACCTGAGTAACGCATGTGCTCCAACATTACAACAGCTACACAGTCGTGCAAGGAATAGGTATTTTTCTGCTCCATTATAATTTTGTGAAACCACTGAGGTATGTGTCGACCATTGTTATCGTAAATATTGTCATTAGGTGCATGATTGTACTGGAAAATGTCAGGTTGCAAGATTCTTGTTATGATAACATTTAACGACCTCTCACTTCAACAATCTAAATGGAAAGGAAGCTGTGGGATAGTAGCTAATGATTAAGATCATAATAGTGGCTGACATCTGTCAAATTCTTACCTTTTTGCCATAACCACTTAGGTGACGTATGTGCATTCACTCAAGAAATCTGCAAAAAACAATTATCCCAGGAGGTGATTACTGATGTCCCCATTTTACAGATGAGGGAGCTGAATCTTCCAGGGTTATGTGGCTGCTGGCTCAAGGTCACACACAAGTAAGTGGCAGAGCTGAGAGTGGAGGCCAAAACGTTTTCATCTTTAGAACCACAGCCTTAAGTCCGAGCTGCATTCTAATGCCTGTCTCCTGACTATTGTAGAACTAATCATTTATCTTTCCTGATGAAATCAGAAGGCAGAGTGTCCACTTCAAATGGAAGCATGGGGCCACAAAGGGCTGCTTATCACTGAATGTCACTAGTTTCCTTTGCAAGTATTGCCCCAAATATACAGAGAGGATAAGTCTCTAAGATATCTGCCATGTTACTCATGGAGGATGATACTTGAAGGAATTACTTAATGAGATTAGAAAAATTGTGATATTAAAACAAGCCACTGGGTCTCTGGTTTTGCATGTTTACTGGGGCTTCAGTAATGCTAAAGCATCAAGTTGTGGGGCCAGAACCCTGTAATCATCCCTAAAAGAAAAGAAAGAACACCAGAAATGAAAATCTCTCCCATACCAGCCCCAACCCCACATAGCTACCTTCTCTTCCCATTGGCATTCCTGCAGTTATTTGCAAGGGGTATTTATGAAGATCTTGTTTCTCAAACTGGCTTAGCCCAGGGTCTTGTTAGTCAATATGTCAGACAGTCACTGAAAATTTATTTCTCTGCTTAGCATCAGGTGAGGCACTTTGAGGACACAAAAAAGGTAGTTGATGCATTACATACATGCATCTTCCACTTGATCAATCCTCACAGCAGCCTTTTAAAGTAATTATTACATCTGACTTATTTTCCAGAGGGGGGAACTAAGGCTCAGAGAAGCTAATTCATGACTTTGGGCCAACACCTGAGTAAGTGGCAGACCTAAGAATAGAAAGCCAGTCTGTAAGCCTTCTATGTCTACACTCCTACCAGCTAGGCTCTGTGGCTTACACTGTGTACTTCACATATCTGTGTTTGTTGAGGTGTTACTACTCTAATAGCATGGCCCCAAGAAGAGGAAAGTGAGACTCACAGAGGTCACCCAGTGAGTGGACTCTAGTCCCAGATGTGTCTGACTCCAAAGCCTTTATCATCCTGAATGGTTCCTGCCTTGGACATCCATGGATACTTTTGATCTCTGGTCAATGGAAAATTGTGTCCTTTGTTATGTCCCCAAAATCTAATGTCTGATTTCTCTAGAAAATGTGGAGGGCACTGAGTTGCATGGTGGTATCTCATGCCAAGAGTGGTTGAATAGGATAGTGTTTTTCTTTTATTATTATTGTTATTATTTGGGTAGGAGGAACTGGGATTTGAACCCAGAGGCATTCTATCTTCAAGCCACACCCCAAACCCTATTTTATTTTTTGTGAAACAGAGTCTTGCTAAGTTGCTAAGGGTCTTGCTAAGTTGCTGAGACTGGACTCAAACCTGCGATCCTCCTGTCTGAGCCTCCCAAGAATTGGGATTACAGGTGTGTGCCACCACGCCCAGCAGTAATAGTGTTTTTCTTAAGGCTAAAGATGAAGTTTTAATTCAGCTTTGCCTCTGAGGATATACATGTTCATTCATTCCTACTGAAGTCTAATAGAGTATGAAGTTGGGTCATAGTAACTTCATCTCAGTTTTTTACATGGAAAAAATATCAACCAGGTTCTACACTCCAAGTCCACAAAGACCCAAAGAAAAACTTACTTACTTGAGTTTTTGCAACACAGAATCAAAAAGTAAAAAAAAATATGAAAAACTCCAGAGTTGACAATACACCATCAATCTTAAGCTCTTTGCGGCAAAACTCATAACATTTTATTAGATGCCCCCAGACAGGAACCGTGCCTGGTTTCTGTCATTTGTAGGATCTAGCACAGTATTTGCAACCAGATATTATTTATTATCGTCATTCTTCTGTGTTTCTACTGACATCCACATGATTATGATAATTCTTAAGGACTAGGCCTCTAACATCATCTAGATCTCACTCCAAAGAGACTTACAAGCAATGCTGTGAGAAAGTTGCTCTTCAGTGAGCTCAGTGAAAACAATTTCTGAGACTTAATGAAAGGACCAGAAGTCACTCCCTCCCAGTTCTGAGAGTAAAAAATGAATAATGTGCTACAGGAGACATTGTAGAAGGCTGGGGCAAATGGTGGCATTGGTGCCCTCTAAAATTTCTTCCAGCTCCTAGAACCTGTGCTACCTCTGCATTTCACTTAAAATTTCTCTCCCATTCGCTTTTCTTCACATCATACTTTGTATTAGTCAACTTTCCATCACTATCATGAAACACTCAAAATAATCAACTGATAAAGTAAAGAGGGTTATTTTGACTCAGAGTTTCGGAGGTTTCAGTCCACAATTGAGGAAAATTACTGCTTTTAGGCCACTAAGTTCCTCATGGTGGAAGTACATGGCACAGCAAAACCATGTGTCTCAAGGTCAAGAGGAGAAAAGAGAAGAAGAGGGAGGGGTTGAAGTTCCACCATCCCCTTCAGGGCCACACCCCAAGGACTGGAAGGCATCCCACTAGGTCCCTCCTCTTAAAGGCTCTACCCCCCCAATAGAGCAACCAGCTGGGGACCAGACAAGCCTTTAACACATGGGCCTATGGGAGACATTTAAGATCCAGATGGGTCAGGCACAGTGGCATACACCTATAATCCTAGTACTTGGGAGGCCGAGATAGGAGGATTGTAGGTAAAAGGCTAGTCTCAGCAGTTAGTGAGGCCCTTAGCAACTTAGCAAGACCCTGTTTCGAAGTAAAAAATAAAATGTGGCTGGGGGTGTAGCTCAAAGGTAGAATGCCCCTGGGTTTAGTCCTCAGTACCATTAAAAAAAAGATTCAATGATAGCATGCCTCATGAATTAGCCATATTTGAAATTTCTACTTTGGAAACTAAATTCTTTTAAAATGCCAGTTGTTTATAGCAAATTCTGTAGTTATATGCAATTGGAATTGATGGAAATTAAAAGTTTGTCTAAAAGTATATCAGCTCAACAACAGTACACTCTTGTTCGTAGAAAATATATTATTTGTAAACTTATAAAATCCCCCTTAGTCCAGTAAAAACTTGCATAGTGCCCTAAGTACATCCCAAATGTTTTTCCATAATATTTCCTAAGTATCCTCTTTTAAGTTAGGTGAAATTTTCATCCTCTCCTCTAGCTATTATAAGTTCCCATTTCTACTATCAGTTGAGCATTTTAGACAAATGAAAAATATTTAAAGGCTCTGCAAAAGGAAGTATTTCCCATTTGAAATAATCAGGACTCATGTGTGAACCATTTGTCATAAGGCACAGCTACAGTATGTGTACCTATTATACCATTGCATAATAGGTGCCCAGAGAACAGGCATTCCATGTCATTGGTCTCAGTCAGTATTTGCTATATTAACTATCCCACATTGCATATTCAGGGCAAATTAACCAGATATTTAAAATGTCCACCTGTTCCCCAGATAGACAGAAAGCACAAAACACGGAACTAGGCACAGAGTAAACATTCAACAGATGCTGTCAATTGGTTGCTTAATTGGCTGGAAACTGCTTTCCTTCTTTCTAACAATGAGAGACCTTACTGGCATAGTGGACCAATGAATCACTCAACATTACTAATGCTGAATTTCACTTCATACCGGCTTTCATGAGGGCTTACCTGCCTGCTCGAAATGAGCTTAAGAAAAACATTGTATGGCTTAGTCAGTATTATATTATAAATCCATAATAAGTGGTAGACACCGCAGGTGTTCCATTGTTGGCTGCTGCAGAATTGAACGATCGTAGAATCATTGTTATATTTTATCACAAGACATAAGGCCATGCTTTTTGACTCTGGCCTAGCTGCATCTGTCCTGTCACATACCATCACCTTTTTCAGTACCTGGCATGTTGTACTCAATAATAACTGTCAAATGAATCACTTAATGAATGAACCAACAACCAGTCAATCATAGTGTTCGGCACAGTTTGTTCTTTAATGGTCTCTTCATTGGCTACTAATGTATTTATGGCATTGTGACTATGCACTGACTAATGGATAGTTCTACACATAAAAGCAGATATTATTGTCATCTATGGCCAGTGGGTAGTTGCCATTTCTATACCTACAAATGGAAAAGAAAAAAAAATATGACCAATGCATTTTGCAAACTAAAAATTTGCCACCTGGAAATATGACATAGTGGGAGGGAGGTTGAATTAATCATTTCCGTGTAAGTACAATTTAGCATTTAAAGTTAGGATTTTCTCTGGGGTAAAATAATGAAGGTCAATGTCTACAAAACTGATGTTTTGATTCCATAGACTTTTGGTAAATATTTTGCATATTGCTGCCACGATTACTGTGTTTGTCTGTGAAAACTTCAAAAAAACTCCACTATTTCTTTGCAAAATTATGAAAAGCACAAAATCAATGATAATGGTGAACGTTATTATTGTATATATTGATTCTGGAGCTGATGAGACAGGCCTAATATTTTGACTTGGTTCACAGGAATGCTGCAGATCAACTGGCTTGCCATGTTTACTGTGAAGTTACAAGGATCAGAAGGATATTCCACTGAGAAGATTTTATCGCTATAAACAGAATTAGATACATCTCAAAGGCCAATATTCAGAAGGGGTGGTTTGTTTTATTAGTCTTTGCAGGAAATTGGTTTCAAAGACTATGGTTGCCCATGTGTAATGAATTGACTCTGTTAGGAAACTTTTTTATTTTGTACAGCCAACACAGTTTCTTAATTGTTTTGCTGTTAATTATCTAAGGATTCAGTTTAAGTGAGATCAAAGTATTCAAGATGAAAGGCAGATTTTAAAGAGGAAAATGTCTAATGAGCTTCCTCTAATACATAACTCCATTTCTTCCTAGCCAATGGGAATAACACAAGGCAGGGATCAGATGTGCTCATTTGTTGCCTAATTCAGTCTAAAGGAGGGGACAAATCTCTCTTTGGGTTATTAAATGACAGTTACAGAGGCTGAGGAATGTTTGCATGAACACAGTGACGCAGATATGGGAAAGTTTGTTTGATAGAGAATGAGGAAGGATTTTTTAACTTAAGCTGCCTAAAGTAGGACTTCAAAGTATTTCTCTCTAAACAGTAAAGGTTTCATTGAATACTATTTTTTCACCTTTTTCAGTTAAGAGTTGAAGACAATAATAAAAGTCAGACATTAATCACATTAAGAAAGTATGGTTGGTAGGTGTGTGTGCATGTGTGCTTGTATGTGTGAATTACTTAATTATGCTGTATATTATATTGGAGTGGGATAAAGCCCACATCTACATCCTGGAACTGGAAGAGCTCTGAAAATCACTCACACCCATGTCTCTTGGTCCCTTCAACATGTCTTCCAGAATTATCTTTTCTTTTTCCTCACACACTTGGAAATCATAAGCAGTTATTAAAGCTATGAAAATGAGCATAGGTCTACCTTGTCAGAATCTAGATAGTTTTTTTTTTTAGTTGGTTGGTTGGTTGGTTGGTTGGTTGGTTGGTTGGCTCACCGGCTGGCTGGCTGGCTGGCTGGCTGGCTGGCTGGTTGGTTGGTTGGTTGGTTGGTTGGTTTAAATGAGAGAGTTTTCTTCCAAATCAAATGCGGATCCATATGGACTAAGGTTTTCATGGTGTATTAAGTTTGGACATGTGGAGCAAATGGGTAGGACTTCTCAGTCAAATAATTTACTTTCAAGAGCAGGAATGCATCTGTCCTGTTCTTTGGAGTATCTCCAGCTCTTAGCAAAATGTGTGGCATGTAAGCACAGTCTATGAATACTAAAAAACAGATATATATTTTCATAAGTAAATGAATGAATAAAGGAAATAATTTTGAGGGTCAAGTAAAAAATTTAAATCTTATTTTTTCTAATGATCAAAAGTAGTAATTCAGGCTAATTTTTGCTGAACATGTTTCATTTTTCAGCCTCTAGAATATGCTAAGAACTTTACTTGAGAATTTTACCTCCATTGTCTCCTGAATGGACATATTCAATTCTTGGCATTACCTGACAAGTTTGGAACTCCTTGGCAGTGAGACCATCAATGTCATAGGATGGGGAGAACAAACAAGAGGGAAAAGGGGTACTGAAGCAAGAGAGTTGGAGGGTGAGGGAGAGGTTGTGATGGAAATCCAATAGAACTCACTGGTACTGATCTCTCACCTCTCCTGAGGAATTATTTAGCCATCTGCATCCCCTCTGCTCTCTACTTGCCTTCACATTCCCAATGACTTGACAGATCCAAGGACGCAGAATCACCAGTTCAGATATGCTTTATTCACTCATTTAGTGAGTCTCTAAGATTCATAGTCTAATTCATTTAACAACAACAACAACAAAAGATTATTCACAGTTTGCCATATGCTAGACATGGTGTTAGGGAACCAGTATAAACCAGAAGACCTGGATCCTGCCCATTCTCATAGAGCTTCCAGACTGTAGGGAAGATTTATAAACTAAATATAGTTTTTCAATTATCCAGTAACAGAGAATCTATGATAATAATCAATATAGTGTGATCTTAGCTGGGTGTGGTGGCACATGCCTGTAATCCCAATATTTGAGAGGCTGAGACAGGAGGATCAGAGGATCACAGGCCAGCTTCGAAAACTCAGCAAGTCCTCCTCAGCAACTTAAGGTGAGACCCTGGTTAGAAACAAAAATTAAAAAGGGCGGGGTGTGTGCCTCGCAGGTAGAATATCCCTGGGTTCAGTCCCCAGCACCTAACACACACACACACACACACAAAAAAAAAAAAAGATAGTGTGATCTTGTTGAAAGGACAGGCATATAGACAAATGGAAGAGAATGTAGAGTCCAGAAAGAGGCCCACATGAATATGGTCAATCGATCTTTTTAAATAAACTTTTTATTTTGAAATAATCTTGGATTTATAGAAAACTTGAAAAATAATACATAATTTATTTGAAATTCACCAGCTTCATTTGGATTTTACCAGCTTTTCTGCTAATGTTCTTTTTCTATTCTAGAATCCAATCCAGGATTCCATATTATAATTGGCTAATTAATTTTTGACAAAGGTGTAAAGGCAATTAAATGCAAAATACTCTTTTCAACAAATGGTGCTGAAACAGTTTGACATACATATATAAAATAATAAACCTCAACCTCACTCTCATACTTTATATGATAAAACTTAACATGGATCATGAATACAAATGCAAAGTATAAAGCTACAAACCTTTTAGAAGAAAATGTAGGAGAAAATCTTTATTATCTGGGGGTAGATAACAAGATCTTAGAAATAATATCAAAAGCATAATCCATAATCCATAAATTAAAATATTGATAAATTGGATTTCACCAAAATTAGAAATGCTTATCTGCAAAAGATACTGTTATCAAAATGAAAATCAAGACAAATTGAGAGAAAATATTTGCAAATAACATACTCAAGAAGGCATATCTAAAATATGTAAAGAAATATCAAAAATTTAAAATAAGAAAATCAATGATCCAGCTGGGCATGGTGGCGCACGCTTGTAATCCCAGTACTTTGGGAGGTGGAGACCGGAGGATCCGGGTTCGTGGCCAGCCTCAGCTCTCTCTTTCTCTCTCTCCCTGTCTCTCTCTGTCTACTTAGTGAGGCCCTCTGCAACTTTGTGAGACCCAGTTTCAAAATAAAGTATAAAAAATAGGGCCAGGGGTGTAGCACGGAGGTAGAACGCCCCTGGGTTCAATCCCCAGTACCACAAAAAAAAAAAAAAATCAAATATCCAACTTGAAAAAGGGCATAAGTGACCAGACACTTCAGCAAAGAGACTGTAAGGATTTCAAACAAGCTCATGAAAGTTCAGCATCCTTGTTTATTAAGGAAATGCAAATTAATGCTACTGTATATCGACACTGACAATATCGAGTACTCATAAGGATATCAAATGTGGAACTCTTAACATTTAACATAGTACACCCACTCTGAAGCACAGTTCAGCATCTTATTATGAAGTTACACACATATACCTCCTAGGTATTTACAAAAGGTCAGAGATACTGATCACACCATGGCCAGCAGGCCAAATCCAGTCCTCTGCCTCTTTTGTATATCAAGTTTTATTGGAACACAGCCACACTTACTCCTGCTTTCACACTACGATTGGTCCCCAATTTATGATGTCTCAACATGATTTTTCCACTTTGTCATAGTACAAAAGCCATATGAATTTGGTAGAAACCATACTTGGAATTTTGAATTTTGATCTTCTCGCAGCCTAGTAATATGAAGCAGGATTCTCTCTCAGAATGCAGAACGGCAGTCTTGAACTACAGCTCTCAGCCACACCTGTTACTTCACAGTGCACTATGTTGCTATGATGTTCAGTGGGCTAGGTGTATTAAATGCATTTTCAACTTAAGATATTGTCAACTTTCAATGGTTTTATCTGGATTTAACTCAATTGCAAGTTGTGGTCACAGCATCATTGCTGTGACCACAATACCTGGCAAGCCCAGCTTAGAGGAGGAAAGGTTTATTGACTCACAATTTGAGAGGTTCAGATGGTTCCAAGGCAGCAGGGCATATGGGAGAGAAAAGCCACCCTCCGTCATGGAGTCCAGAAGCAGAGAAAGAGTGACAGGAAGGGACAAGGGACATAGATAATCCCCAAGGCCACATCCTCAGTGAGCCACCTCCTCCAGCCATGTTCAACCTCTGAACCCTCCTGCATTGGGGATCACGCTTTCAACACATGAGCCTTTGCAGGGACATACTAAACCCACCATAACACAGGTCAAGGAACATCTATAGTTGCAACAGCCTATATGGTCCACAAAGCTAAAACCAGTACTATCACCCTGTGTAGAAAAAGTTGACTTTCCTCTGCTCTAAAGAAAGGAAAACATGTGTCTACCCAAAAACCTGTACACAAATGTTTTTTCTAGAAGTTCTTAAACCAACCCAGTGTCCTTCAGGAAATGGATAAACAAAATGGGGTACATCCATATAATGGAAGTTATTTAAAAGGGACAACATTTTCTTTTACCATTAATACAAACTACTAATGAAGGCAAAAACTTGGAGAGAATCTCGAAAGCATTGTGCTGAATGAAAGAAGTTAGTTTCAAAAAGTTATATGCTTTCTGTTTTTATTTGCATGACATTTTTGCAAAGATAAAAATGTAGTAGCAGAGAAGAACTGAGTGGTCACAATGGGTCATTGGAGGCGACTGCAAAGGGAAAGCATGTAGGAGTTTCATGAGGCACTAGAATTGTTCTGTGTCAACTGTAGTGGTAGTTTTATGAATCTATACATATGCAAAAATTCATAGAACTCTGCACCAAAAAAGTCTATTTCACTGTATGTCAATGTAATAAACAAACCAACAAATAAATGATAACCTATCTGTCCAAGCCAAAGAACTAGCCAGGAATAGATATGAGATTCTAACCCAGATCTGTGTCTGTCACTCCATTGCCATTTAACCCAAAACTTTCATTTTCCATAAGAGTAAACAAGGCTAAGAGGGGCTAAATCACTTAACCGATGTCATATTCTGAACCATTCATGGTGGCTGTGTTGAAACTTGGATGACCCTTATTTCATTGGGCTTGGGTACCTACTAAACATTATAACTAGGGCCAAAGCACCTTGCCTGTTCTTCAGTGAGATGAGGTGTCTGGATCTCTCAAGCCCTTGTGTGGTTTCAGGCAAAGACTTGAGTGACCACCAGCAGCCACCCCATCCTCAGCATCATCAGCAACACCATGTCCATCACATGGCGTGTTATGAATTATAGTCCTGTAGAGCTTTCACACAGCCTTTGGTTTTAGTTGAACCTCAAAACCACTAAGGTAGAGAAATGGGTCAGGCAGGAATGATTTATCTACATTTCATAACCAATAAAATGGACACATAACCTGATGAAATAATTTCTCTGAAGTTACAAGGTAATATGCAACAGAAAAGTACTCAGAATCTGCAAAGTCGGCCTCCTCTTTCCATGACCTCTTTCTATGACCCTTGGCCTTCGCTGAAACCTATTCTGGTTCAACATTGTTAAAAAGAGGGGGAAAGGCATTATGAAATGTAGGTTAGGAGTAAACCTCATTGATAAATGCATGCTTTTCTGAGTACTGTATATCCACCCATCTGCTGTTCTCTGAGGTCTGCTGAGGCCAGGGGTCATGGGCTTTACCCATCAACTGAAGTCATTTTAGAACTTCATCATCTGAAACTGACTTCATCAACTCATCCCTTCAGCAAATACAGACCACAGCAAATCAACTCTCATGACCCATTTTTCTTGAAGAGGAAAGTTGGGTCATCTGGAAAACTATCTCTGGATAACCATCTCTGACTTGCCTGATGTGACTTTTGATTAAATTTTTTTCTTTCAAATTATTTATTAAATGTGGTCAGCACATTAGGTCATGTGATTACCAATCTTGATTTTTCATCATTAGTCCCCCCCCCGTTCTTCCCAAAGTTATCTTTGAAACAGCTTTTCTCAAAGCATTTGAACCTTGAATTTAGAATGCATGTATTTCTCACATATGAAACAACAGACATTTACGTGAAAAGGTAGAAATTGTTTGAAGACCAAAACAATAGTAAAAACCTAAATACTTTTTACTTTGAATAGAAAATAAGACCTAGGAAATGAAATCCAAGGGTAATGAAAAGGATAATAGAATAGATAGATAAATCTAGCACTCATTAACCCCCTTCTTCCCCTCTAAGAGCACCTTTGCATATGCTATAGAGAAGGATGAACAGATATCAGGGAAACGGGACATTAAGGGTAAATTGTAGTGTGAATAGGAGAAATCAGGTTTTCTCCAAAGACAGGCTGGCACAATCAAGTGATATATGCTCAGTGAGCCAGACTGTAATTCTATTAGCTCGCTGCTGTCTTTTAAAGTGCTAAATGTCTGCAGCTTCCCCTGGGCCGGTGATTCAGCACCTTCTCCGTCAAGATCAGATATGACTGAAATTTCACTCTGTGTGATCAAATTATTGTTGCTGAGTCAAAAGGAGATGTGACAGTGCGTGTATGTATCAATGTGGTTCTGCATATTTCCTTACTGGGCTGTTTTCTTTTTTATTTTTTTTTCACATGTACACACTTTCCTACTCAGCCTTCTTTCTGTGGTGGAAGATACTGTAGTGTTTCTGCAAAATATTGGTTCATTATTTCTGACTCTTGCAACACTCATGCTTGTTATTCACCCTTAAGGACCCGTTCCCAGTCATTGCTGGAAGTGGAACCAGAGAAGAATAACACATACAAAATGATTTCTGGTTTTAATTTTAATGGCAACTGCAGTCTCTTTCCCTACTTAATTGTTTTTCTTGGAAATAATTCCTCAGTGCCTAGTTTCAGGGAGAAACCATCACCAAATAAACAGAATATCAAGTTTGCATTAATGTGATGAGATGGCATTTAGTACTATCAAATCTTGTTACTAAGACTTACAGCAATGAATAAGAAAAGGGTTTAAATTTGCTATTATAAGTTGCATGGAGGAAGAAATGTGCTCTTGTATAAATATATAAAGTCTTGTATATGCATATATAAATACCCACACAGGGAACGCTATAGAGAAAGTTAGATTCCTAGACATGGTCCTTCACTCAGTCAACCAATTTAAGAGCATGGGCTGATTAAGATGGTGTGATGTGGTTGGACACAACTTGGGGAACAGCTGCAGATGAGGCTGGATTATTAAAAATTATCAAATACCACAAGATATAAAGTGTTGCCCTTTCCCCCAACAAGCATTTTTTTAGCATCTATTATGTACCAGATACTGAGACTAGAGTAGTGGGAAGGCAAGATCTCTGCCCTCCTGAAAGTTATGTTCTAATGGAGAACAAATCATCAAACAAAGAAACAGGATAATGATTGATAGTGATCATTGCCATGAAGAAAATTAAAAGGTCAACATAACCAAGAAAAATGGGGGAGGAAAATGCTGGGGAAGGAGCTATTTTAGATAGGGTAGTTATTGTAAGGTTCTCTAAGAGAAGACATCTCTACTGAGATGAAGGAAGAGGAAGAGCCAGCCAGGAGATGCATGCAGGGAAGAGTATTACAAGCAGAGGGGAAAGTGAGTGCAAAGGTAAAAGCCATGTTGGAAGCACAGAAGAGAGATGAGGTGGGTCAGAATGTGGAGAACGAGTGGGCACAGGTGGGCAGTGAGATTGGAGCTACATAGAGATGTACAGACTATGTAGAACCATTGGTTCATTTTAAGTGCAATGAGAAGGGCTTTAATCAGGGCTGATCTGTGATCTGACATCAACTTATTCCAGCTGCTGGGAATAGAACATTGTCAACAGAGACAGGAATACAGAGGAAGCAGAGAGAGTGAGC
This sequence comes from Glis glis, assembly GCA_004027185.1. Classification (NCBI taxonomy): domain Eukaryota; kingdom Metazoa; phylum Chordata; class Mammalia; order Rodentia; family Gliridae; genus Glis; species Glis glis. The sequence continues at coordinate 105,963 of PVJS01000541.1, read as the reverse complement.
GCTCTTATGAGACAACTGTAGTCATCTAAGCAACATAAGGAATGGAGCCAGTTAGTAGCAGATGAGCTGGAGCACAATGGGCAGATGCATGACAGGGAAGGCCAAAGGACCTATTTATTTATTGGATGTAAAGGAAGAAGGAAAAGAAAGATATGAAGATGGCTCTTGGATCTACTATGAACATTCAGATTACTTTCAGCTGATGCTGTAAGCAATACAGAAGCCTTCCTGAAATAATTTGCATTTTATGGTGAGCACCATAACTTTTTCTTTACAGAAGAAAAATGGGCTGCAGGTGGTTATCATATGGGGCTTACGAGGCCTAATTCAGAGTTTAGCTGTGTGATCTCAAGCTAGACACACCCCCTCTCAGAGCCTCTAGACCACCTCAACTGAGCCCCAGGATCCCTTGGAGATAGTGAGGTTTTCAGAAATGGTAACATGGGTATAGGATGAGTCAAATGAACAATCGGTGTAGAGCATCCCTCACCACTACCCTGCCATCTCCAGAATATCTCCTTATTGGTATTCTTTCTAGAGCTTATATTTGTACCTTTATGTCACCACTGCACAAAGTCCAATGCAAGCAAGGGGCAGCCCAAAATACCACCACCAGAGGGCAGCATGGAGCCATGCAACCTAGCTCAGCCCCTGTGGTCCTCAGCCCCCCTGGGGGAGTTTGTAGATTGACCTGCTTCTGAGGAATAGCTGCCCTGGGGTCTGGAATCAATGCTGCTGAAGAAAATCAGGAAAGGAAATGTTCCTTTCGGGCAACATACCAAGAGCATGAGGGTGACATTACTGAAAACAATGACAACCCTAAATATGAGTGCAGATCACAAAGTCCACATAACAGATAAAACTCTGTTACCTTTAGCTGCCATGTATGGTGCCCCATGTGCCTGGTGCTAACAAATGGTTATGTAAATCATCTCACTTCAACTTCACATCAACCCTATGAGCTGTATCCTCATTTTTGTCCCTCTTTTACAAATGAGAAAACTAAATAAATTAATGAAGGTCACTAGGAAGGGAAGTTCTAATCTATTTAACTATAAAACCTCTCCTCAAGGCTGCTACACATTGCTTATCATTTTCCAAGTGTTATACTGTATGTTCTGGGGATTCAAAGGAAGTATTACATATGTTTTACATATGGGACTTGGCTCTTGTCCTTGAAGTACATATACTTTCAGAATGGAGGGAACAAATTGAACAGCTAAAGAATCATACAAACAATTGCATATAATCCAGAGCTTAACAGCTTGATAAAACCGTATCTTCATAGCTCTCCAATGCCAAGAGTTTTTCACTTGTACCCCACAACTACTATAAACAGAGTCACCTTCAAATGTAGAAGGCTGGATGAGAGGCAGGGAGGTGCAATCACACATCTGTTCGTTCTCCAAATATTTAATGAGCATCTCTTACTGTGACAGGCACTGGATGCCATAGAAACGTACCCATCCCTGCTCTTGAAAAGGTTATAGTTCAGTTTGGGGTGGTGAAAAGCAGATGATAACAGGTAAATAAACAAATAAATGTAGGATTGCCATTATACCAATAGCTAGCTATTCACCCTGGTGACCTCAGCTCTTGGGCTAAAAATTTCTAGCCCTTGATTCTTGTGAACTTCTTCTCCATTCCAGCCATCCAGCAACTCTGTTTCAAACAGGTCTCCTGTTCTGTGATCTTGGCCTTTTCAAATTCCTAATCACAATCTGAGAAACAGGCATCTCTCACACTCCCCTGGACCGTAGCAGCCTTTCCTCTGCTCTCAGTCTGTGTCCTCCTCTCTGCCTTCTCTTGCCCATTCTGAACTCCATAGAAGGCCAATTCAGTAATGCCCTTGCTTCCACTCGGAACTCCTCCCAACCTTCCATCATGCCCATCTTGAGAAGTCCCGAGTCTGCCAACACTCTGCCCTCCCTTCTGCCAGCACTGCTGACTTTCTGCTTGCTCATCCTCTCTGATGGACCCTGGAAGCTCCTCTGCAGATCTGTTGGAGGACTTGACTCTGCTGCCTCTTGTCCCATGGCAGACCTTTTATACCGCCTTCAGACCCAAGCCATACTTTCAGTAAATCACCTCCCAATGCACCAAAAGATGTGAACATCCCCAGCTTCTTTTGTCTTTCTCCCTCTACTTCCATTTGTCTTGTGCTTTCCAGGCAAAGTAGGGGGTTCTCGCCCTGGTAGGCATTCCATGATAAGGCCAATGGTACATGACAAGAATCCTGTGCAGGTGATTCATTCATTCCTCCAATTATGCATGCCTGCATTCCCTTCATTCTACAGTTGTGTACTGACTACCCAATATTTCCCAGCATTACAGCCCGCACAGGGGACATGGCATAGCAGTCTGGAATCAGGAGGAGGAAAAGGAAGTCAGTGAGACTGGAGCATTGTGGGAGAGAAGGAGTGCCATGGTACAAGGTGAGGTCAGAGCAATGGGGCCCCTTATCTACATGCCATGCTAACATTTTGAACTTACTCTAAAAAAGAGAATGAAGCCAACGCAAGTATCCAAGTAGAAGAGCAGCATGATCTGATTTGTAGTTTCCAAAAGACCACTGTGGCTGTCGTGTGGCAGCATATTAGAGGGGGCCAGAAGACATATGGAGAGAAGCCTTAAAAGGCAGCGTGGTAACCCAGGTGAGAGAGCATCCAAGCTCCACTAGTGAAGTGCTAAGTCCACGTTGACCTCAGCAGCCCCTGCACTCTGTGACTCTGTGAGTCCTCACAAGTGCCCTGAGGTCCTGGCCCCACTCTCCCTTCCCTCATTTATGTCATGCAGAGAGCTGTGCGCCCCATGCTGTATACTGTGCCCTAGATGAAATGAGCCATTCTCTGTTCCCTCAACGCTCTGGCACCTTCCCCCTCCAGGCCTTTGCTCATGCTGTTCTCTCAACCTGAATGTCCCTTCCTGTTCTCAGTCTGTCCCATGTTCAACTCTTCTCTAAAGACTATTCTAATCACCACAGACAGAATAGTCCTCGTACTAATGTCTGTGTATAACTTTATTTATATCACTATTGCATTTCAATTCATACATTCCTGTTGTCCTCTCAACTGTGAGTCTTACAGGAGAGGGAATGTGTTTTATTAGTATTTTAATTCTCTCCTCCAAACCCATACTCCCTTGCATAGTAGGCGCTCTTGGTGGGTGTTAGGTACTTGTATCAAACCACAAATAATCCAATTCAGTTTAATCCATTCCGATTCCTCTTCAGTTCAATACCTTGTGTATTAGTTATTACTTTATACATTATAAACCCTGTTGATATCAGGCCCTTGGGTTAGGCTTCTTCATGTCCTACCTGCCTCATATAGCAGGCACTTGATAAATGTTTGTTGATTGGTTTACTTAAAATTAAAGGCCCTCCTTGATAGTAGAGGTGTAAGTTGGCCTTGCATACCTATTGTTTTCTACTTTACAGGTACCAGTAATTGCTTCTTGTCAAATATGGTGTATGTAAAGTTTGACAGTTATAATTCCATACAATTAAGTAGTCAAAAAATATAATATGAACTTTTAAGGAATCTCAACAGAGATCTAATAAGATAAATGGGTTTAGGCAGGTCCATATCAACGTATTACACTATTCTTGACAAGCTCAGAAGAGGAAAGAAAAAAAAAAGGTCATTGTTGAAAGGGAGGCTGTGGTAATGGTGATATGACTTGAGACCACAAAGAACCTCCCTCCAAATACCTTCATCACCCAAAGGAAGCCTCCCAGGAGGCCACAGCTGAGGTGGCCTTTGTCCATCCTAACCCTGGAAGGTGTCACCTGTGACTCCGCACCCCTCTGTATCTAGAGCGTTTGCACTGTGATCAGGACACGGCACAGTCTGGTCCCATCTCCTTCATCAGCCTCATCTACAACCTACACACTGTCCACTTCTTTTGAGATGGAAATGCCCTCATAAAAGGCATTATACATTTTTTACTGTGATAAAAATGCACATACTTATCATTTTAGTTATAAACTGATGTCTTCTAATGGTAGGGAATTCGAAAAGTATCACAGGGTATAAAGTAAATAGTCTAAGTTCTTCTTTTACTTCCCATTCCATATCCCCTTTTTACTGTTAACAGTTTATTATATAACCATCTGGATCTTTTTTCATATTCATAAATCACGTGCATACACACATGCCATATATATATATGAATATATAAATAATATCTTTTTTCATATAACTCAGCATTATGGTATTCTCTCATATTCTAATATATGTTTGTAGCCCTTCCTTTTATTTTCCACATAGTATTCTATAGTACAAATTGTCATAATGTAATTATTGTCCTAATGATAGACACTTGGCTTTATTTTTACTTTTCTTTTTTTCTTTCCCCTTCCTTCTTTATTTATTTATTTCTTTTGTGTGTGTGTGTGTGTGTGTGTGTGTGTGTGTGTGTGTTTGTGGCACTAGGGATTGAACCCAGGGGTGATCTATCTCTGAGCTATACCCCCAGCCTTTTTTTTTATTTTAAAACAGTGTCTTGTTAAGCTACTGCCCACTGATCCTGAACCTGGGATCCTCCTGTCTCAGCCTCCCAAATACTGGGATTATAGTCCTGCACCATTGTGCCTAGTACATTCATTCTTTCTTTTAGAGACAGCATTATAAAAAAAAGTCCTGGTACACTCAAGGTAGCATTCTTGTGGGACACATTTCTAAAGGTCAAATTCCTAAATATAAACATTTGCACATTAAAAAAAGTTGATGCATCCTACTATCACATTACTCTCCACAAACCTTGAGATTGTTTCCCAGAGTGTGTTGGCAAGAAGGGATCCTGGCTTGGAGGCGGTTATTAACTCACATGCTAGGGCGGATGTGCCAGAAGTCACTTCCCTCTTTGATAGACCTCTGGATGCTCTCAGAGGAGGAGCTACCAAAGAAAGAAAGTCTCCAAAGAAGGAGTTAACTCAAGATGATGATGGGTTGATGATGTTAAGGAAAATCATACACACACACACACACACACACACACACACAAGCTCAAATGTGGACTCTTCACTTTGCCATGCAGAGAAGAGGCAAAGTTTCTCCTTCCACTTGCTTGACTTGCCCCTTTCTTTCTCACTCCTTGATCTCAACTCTTAGCATATCCACTGGGCTTCAATTCAAGTCTCAACAGTGCTATCAGTACTCGAAAGTAGAAGAGCTGTGCCTTATATATGCGTCATCTCAACTCTGACTTTTCTAAACATGCAGACAGCCTATCAGAAAGAACAGCCTAGTTGTGAACTGAGCTCAGCAGTGTTTTCTGCCTACCATCAGCAAAACTCCAAAGCAGGGCTACCATAACTTTGGGTAAAAAAGACTTGCATAATTTACATTTTTATTTCTGCTAGTGATGAACTGGGGAAGCACTGGTAGTAAGGCATGACTTCAGTATTTATACAGCACAAACTTCCATTCATGAGAAAAGTACGTAACTTATCCAATTTCCCACTAAAATCAGTGATTTTAATTCAGGGGAATATTTTAAACATCTAAAACTCAGAGGGAAAGTTGGTTTTGTATTAAAGAACCATGCTAAGTCCTGCAAAAAGAAATCTAATTTTTGTGACTATGTAATTCATTAATTAGAAAGGCAATCAAGTATACAAGCAGAAAACCAGACTGCTGAGCTGGAGAGTGTCTAATAACTCAACTTTGAGAATAATTGCAGAATAGCAGAAAAACATTAAGTCGGTATTTTCCCCAATATAGTATATAGGTCATGGCAGATCTCCATAGTAACCCATGAAAGGGACTTCTTATTTTTGAGCCAAGCCTATCTGAAAAGAAATGATTCTCTTAAGTTTTCCCAGAAGCCCAGGTTTTAAGGGAAATAATATCTGATCTCACCCTTTTCACCACTAAGTCAAAAGGAAGAGACTTGAGAAAACCTGTTCTGTAAGACCATGACTCTGGGTATTTAAAAAATCAACAGGGACCTTCAGAAATGAAAGAAAAAGAAAAAAGAAATTGTAAATGCTCAATGCATAAGTGTGGGGACATGGGGGATTGCCATTGTGGCCCCTTTCAATACTCTAGGTTAAGCCAGAAGCCTTTTGCGTATGAACAAGGATTCATCTCTGGTATCTACAGGGAGGTTGCCAGAGAGAGGGTTGCAGTAGATTTTTAGGTTTTCTTCCAAACTCACAATGGCCCCTGTAACTGTTCTTCTCAGTTTGAGAGGTAGATCCATAACAGCCATATTTTATATTATGTGAATGCACTGGTCCCTTTCTACCAACCAACCTATAGAGACAGTGGTATAGTATCACTTGGATGATTCATTTAGAACAGTGTTTTCCTATCCAGGCAGTTGGGGTAGGGGGTGAGTTATATCCATGCTCCCTCAGATGTCTTTTCAAATTACACCCATCTTTCATCCCTACCCTATCCTTCCCTAGAAGATTCTGATAACCTGTGGTGGGGAGAGAAGGTCATAGGCAACATAGATGGGATTTAAATTAAGACTGGCTTGTTATTTCATTACGCTGCTGCTCCCTCTCTTACTCTACCTATCGCAACACAGAAGAAGCTCAATAATCAACTGAATGGCACTAGTATTGACTACAAATGACTAATATGTCCATCCTTAAATGTTTTTTACATTTTAGAATCAACTTGTCCGTTATTAATAAAAATATGTTTATATTTTTATTGAAATTGAATGGAATTTATATATCAGTTTGGGGATATTGCTTTCTGAACAATATTGAACTAATCCATGAATATAGTATCCTTTTCTATTGTTTCAATGATCTTCTGTATTTCTCTCAGCTATGTTTTTTAGTGACAGTACAGAATTTTTGCATGCCACTTATTAAATTGTTTCTAGGTATTCAATGTTCTTAGATGCTATAGAAAATGGTATTAAGCTCACTTTTCAATTGTATGTCCTGATCTATAGAAATGTAATTTATTTTCACATGTTAACATTATTTCCTGTGATCTTAACATATGATTAATTTATAAATGAATAACGTAAGAGAACTTGGAGATGAAAAATCCTGCTTTGAGTCCAAGTGACAAAGGTAGGCAGAATAATCCCCTTATCCTTCATCCCATGTCCACATCCTATGCCTCTGACCTGTAAATATGTTAGGTTACATGGCAAAGGAGAATTAAGGTTGCAGATGAAATTGAAATTGCGAATTAGGTGACCTTGAAATAGAGAGATTGTCTTGGATTACCTGTGCAGGTTTCCTGTAACCACAAGGGTCCTTAAAAGTTAAAGGAGGCAGAAGAGGAGAGTTAGAGAGAAACATGACTGTGGAAGAAAGGATAGAGGGATGCAGCAGTGTTGGCTTTAAAGATGGAGGACAGCCGTGAGCACTGACATGTAGAGGCTGGGAAAGGCATGGGATCGATAGCCCTGCTAGCACTTTAGCCCAGAAAGGTCCCTGTTGAACTTCTGATATCCAGAACTGTAAAACAATGAATTGTGTTGATCAAAGCCACTAAGTTTGTGATAATTTGTTATAACACCAATAGGAAACCAATACAGATTTGCTGAGAAGTTCTGAATTAGGAGGTGGTAGTTCTCTCCTCAACTCTACCCACATCCATACATGATGGCATCCTGTAAATTGCCCGCTTTGGGCACAGGATCAGACAGCCACAGCCTTTGATTGGCACCTTCCATCCTGTAAAGCTGAGATATCTTTAGGAAGGCCTGATAGCAGATAATAGATATCAGCAACTTGGAGCTCACGCAGGAGGACTTGGCAGATGCCACGTGGTAGTGCAGTAACCAGGGGAATTTACAGGCTCAGGTGAACCACCACTTTGGAGAATGACTTTTGGTAGAGACAAATTCCATTGGAGAAAGTAAGAGGCTGAAAGATCTAAATTTTATAAATATGACACTATTTGTAGGTGAGTTGTATTATTACTATACTACTAATAATAGTAGAAAAAAATAACTCATTATTTTCTTAAGTTTATGAGTGAAATACTTTCAAATATAGAGAAGATTCTCCTATAATGACATCATCCTTGCATATTTGTTTTGCAGTGTGTGGTTATGTGGTACTTGGGATTGAACCCAGGGGTGTTCTATCTCTGAGCTATGTCCCCAGTCCTATTGTTTGTTTGTTTTGAAACTCTCCAAGTTACCACACACTGGCCTCCACTTGGGATCCTCCTGTCTCAGCCTCCCAAGTACTGTGATTACAGGCATGCACCGCCCACCACACCCAGCTGTTTTGCATTTTTTGAGTGGGAGGAAGGAACAGCATTTTAGTGGTTGTGCTGGGAATTGCACACAGCCCTTACATCCTCCTCCTCTACTAGCTATGTCTAGAGGGAACCCCTACTGTGGATTCATCTTTGACAGATATAGTAGTTATAGATCATTATCACGTGTCTGAGTTGTGATTTTAGTATGTTTATTGCCACTTCTGCTTTTATTTTGCCTATGGGTATATTTTTAATAAAGAACAAGACAAAACTAAATGAAGAAAAGATAAATAGTATATTTTTATCTTCAGTGTATGTCAGAAAGAATGACACCTTGAAGTTTCAGTTAATAATGATATTGTAGCTACAAAGAACAAATCATAAATAAAATGAACTTGTAACAATGTTACTCATAGTAACATGTAAAAATATGTCAATATAAATATGTCATTAATATTTGCCTCTAAAACTAGGTATATCTGTCTTTATTCTTAATACCATATAGTTCATCATCTCATTTCTATTGCTGTGGAGCAAAAGTCTGAAATAAAAAAAGGTTAAAATAAAAAAGAATAGCTACAATAAATTTCATATGGAGAAACAAAAGACCCAGAATAGCCAAAGCAATTCTCAGCAATAATAACCATGCAGGAGGCATCACAATTCCTGACTTTAAATTATACTACAGAGCTATCATAATAAAAATAGCATGGTATTGGCACAAAAACAGACACATAGACCAATGGAACAAAATAGAAGATACAGAAACAAATCCACACACTTCTAGCCAATTGATTTTCGACAAAGGTGCCAAACACATATGTTGGAGAAAAGACAGCCTTTTCAACAAATGGTGTTGGGAAAACTGGTTATCCAGTTGTAGAAAATGGAATGAAATCCTTACCTCTCACACTGCACAAAAGTCAACTTGAGATGGATCAAAGACCTGGAAGTTAGACCAGAGACTGTGAAGCTACTAGAGGAGGGCAATGGTCCAACACTCTAACATATAGGCACAAGTAGAAACTTCCTCAACAAGACCTCCAAAGCTCAGGAAATTAAAACAAGAATTAATAAGTGGGATGGCATTCAACTAAAAAGTTTCTGCACATCAAAGGAAACCATCAAGAGTCTAAAGAGAAAACCTATGGAATGGGAGAAGATCTTTGCCAGCTATCCCTCTGACAAAGGACTAATATCTAGAATATACAAAGAACTTAAAAGACTTTGCACTAAAAAAAAATAACCCAATCAAGAAATGGGCAACTGAATTGAATAGACAGTTTCACAAAAGAAGAGATACAAATGGCCAACAGATACATAAAAAATGTTCAACATCATTAGCAATCAGAGAGATGCAAATCAAAACTACATTGAGATTCCATCTAACCTCAATCAGAATGTCATCAAGAAGTCAAATAACAATAATTGTTGGCGAGGATGTGGGGAAATAGGAACTCTTCTACACTGTTGTTGGGATTGCAAACTACTTTAGCCGCTATGGAGATCAACGTAGAGATTCCTTAGAAAACTGTGAATGGATCCACCATATGATCTGGCTATACCACTCCTGGGTATTATACCAAAGGGATTGAAATAAAAGAACTACAGTAATATATGTATATCCATTTTTACAGCAGCACAATTCACAATAGCCAAATTATGGAACCAACCTAGATGTCTATCAACAGATGAATGGATTACAAAATTATGGGAAATACACACAGTGGAATTCTACTCAGCAGTAAAGAAGAAAAAAATTATGTCATTTGCAAGAAAATGGAGCCAGGCGTGGTGGCGCACGCTTGTAATCCCAGTACTTTGGGAGGCAGAGACCGGAGGATCCGGGTTCGCGGCCAGCCTCAGCTCTCTCTTTCTCTCTCTCTCTCTCTCTCTCTGTACTTAGTGAGGCCCTCCACAACTTCGTGAGACCTGTTTTCAAAATAAGGTATAAAAAATAAAAAATAGGGCCGGGGGTGTAGCGCAGAGGTAGAATGCCCCTGGGTTCAATCCCCAGTACCGCAAAAAAAAAAAAAAGAAAAAAAATGGAAGGACCTGGAGAACATTATGTTAAGTGAGATTAACCAATCTCAGAAAGTGAAGGGTCATATGTTTTCTCTAATATGCCCAAGCTAGAGTTTAATTGGGATACCAGGGGGACTCCAGATTGTGGAGGAGAAACCTCAGTGAAGCCAGGGAGATGGTCTAAGGGAAGGGGAGGGGAAGAGTGAGGTTCATTAATGGAATTACTACCATCGACTATGTGTACATATGTGAATATACCAACATCAGTCTCAGTACTCTGTACTGGGAAGAGGGGAAATGGGCAGGGAGGGGGGTACCAAGTGCTGTCCACATGATTTACATTATGATGTGAGACTATAATGCACCAATGAAAGTACATTTAAAAAAGAATACCTACATATATTTGTCTTTTCCTTGCAGAATGGCAATTTTTAGATGACAAAGTTTCAATTTTATAACTCATATCTTTATAAAATACTTTTATTAGTTATTATCCCCAAAGAAAATTATATGCTAAAATAGAAAAACTATAGATATGCTCATGAGATTGACTGTGTCTTTTTTCATTTGAGTTTCTGAGTTAAGGAAACAAAGTTAGAATCAGCTGATTTATACTGACCCCCAACACTGCCCTTTCCATTTTTCAGTGTTCAGTTCAGTTGACTTTGAGTTCTCCCACTGTGCCAGGTACTATGCTAGGTGACAAGGATATAGAAGTGATTAAAACACAGTTTTGTTCCTCAAGAAGCCCAATGCCATGATGAAAGAGGCTATCAAGTGCTTCAGATTAAAATGCAAGACCACGAAGGCACCAAGGAAGAATTTTATTTTACCTGGAAGAAATAAAATCTTTCATAGAAGAGATGACATTTGAAAGGGACCTTGAAGGAAAAAGAGAAGGTCAATAATTGTGCATTTTCAACAATACAGCAGCATGAAAATTCAAAAAGAATGCTCTGGTTGACTCTGTGAGCTGCCTGTGCAGTAGAAATTGAGCATGCAGTAGGGTTTGAGGTGGCCCTATCAGCTACAGAGAGCAGAGATTCCCAGTAGCCTCACCACCCAGCCCAAGTGCCCTGCATCTGCAGGAGGAGGGGAAAGGCCAGATCTCCTTAGTGGGCATCACCAACACCTCTGACATAGTCTGCTGAAGACTCCTTGTTTTCTTGTTAAAAGGAGATAAAAAATAAGACAAAACTAAAAAGATGGTAGCAGAGCCCTTCTGCCACTCCCTGGCTCTGAAATGATGTTAGCAAGTTAACCTGGGGATGAAAGAGAAATGCATGAAAGCCCACTGTGCACGACCCAGAGACCCGGTAGCATGATGATGGTGGTGATAGTGGTGGTGCTGATAACGGTGATGATGATGGGGATGGTAATGATAAAGGATAGGCCTGGTCTCTGTGCCACCTTTGAGAAGACAGAACATCCCAAGAGGTGGGCAAGAACAGTGTGATCTCAGTTAACCTGGCTCTGGCCCAGGGGACTTCCTGCACATCTGCACTTCCCCTGCCGTTGTTCCCGTGGCTCAGGTGGTGCTGGCAGCTGCTCCAACTGCTTCCACGGGTGCCCTGTCCGCTGCGGTGAACCAGACGGTGCTCTATTACCCCAAACCTCAGCGGGAATAATTCCAGCAACAAGGTTCCCCTTTCCCCTCACTCCTCTCCCCTGCCCTCTCCATCCTTATTTCACCTGTGTTGGTTTCTTCTCATTCCACTTTGACTTCCTTTCATTTTCCTCGACCATTCGCTGCCCTTTTCCTTGTCTCTTTTCTCCCTCCTCCTTACTCCCTAACCTTTGTTTTTTCTGCCACGCAGTCTGGTTTTCCCCATGGTGTGATAGAGGATGTGAGGTCAGCTCAGCAGCGGAGCCTGCCCTGCTGCTGAGCTGACGGGCAGGCCGCTTTGCCCTCTTGGGATGTGGTTTCCTCATCTGCAGAACTTAAGGGGCTCGACGAAAATGATCTCGGGGTGTTCTTTCCGCCTTAAACTCCCATCCGGTTACCTTGTGTTTTGTTGGCCTTTGTGCCTGCTTTTCCTGTTCCAGCTGACTCATCAGTGCACCTGCCTCTCTCATCTGCATTCTCACTGCTCGAGCCCCCAGCATCTCTCATAAGGTCCATCGTAGCAGCCTCCTGCTGCCGTAGGTCTCCCAGCCTCTGTTCTCATCCTTTTCCATTGTGTGATCCACGGTGAAGGCAAAGTGACCTTTGGAAAGTATTGCTCACTCCTCACCAATCAATAAAGTCCCTACACTGCTGTGCAGTCATTGGCTATCATGTGACTCTGCTTATTTTCTCCAAAGCAGCTACTACTGCCTGACTTTATTCCTTCATTAATTGCTTAATGTCGATGTACTTGTTTATTATCTGCCTTCCCCACTAAAATGTAGGCTCCGCAAGGGAGGGACCCTTTTGTCTTCTTCACTCTGCGCTCTTGTTGAATGGGCCAGGACTTCTCATGTAGTATTCTCTCAATAAATGTCGAATAAAGAAGCCTTCCTTTGATATTCAACTCATTTCTCCCCTGCTTAAGATTGTTCTTTCCTAATTGCATTATTTCTTACTTAGAAATATCTGTTCCCGCCAAAAATTCTAACCATCCTTCTCCATCAGTTGAGACAATTTCCCTCATTCAATGCTCTCTGCCACCCAAGTCCTGTGTTCTCATGGAATATGGCAGGGAGCAATGCCAACTATGAGGCTAGTTCTTGTCACCCTTTAATTTCAGTCTGTGCAGATATCTTAGGATAAAATAGCAGAACAACTCTTAGACTCTAGTCTAGATAGCTGTGTTACAATGCCAAGAAAGAAACTTCTCTAACCAAATGTATTAAAACCTTTGAAGGTCTGTGCTTGGTTAGCTTCTCTAGGACAACCCTTCACAGTGGGGAATATGTCCATTTTACAGATAACGAAGCTGGGGTTTAGAGAGGCTGTTTATTTGGTTCAAGATCACAGAGATTGTAGACAAGAAGCAGGATTTGAATGAAGACATGCATTGCCAAAGTCAAACTCCCGTCCCAATGTTAATCCTTTTCAATCTCTAGACCAGAACATTGCCCTGCTTTATTTTCATCGTAGCACTTTCTGATCTTGCCTGATTTCTATATTTCTTAACTGTCTGTGACTGTTTCCTTCCATGATAACATAAGCTTCATCAGGACAGCAACTGCCTCTGTCCTGCTCACGGAACTTCACCCAGTGCCAAGAGTCGTGCCTCATACACATGAACAGTCATCAATCTTTGCTAAATGAATGAATGATTTTCTTGTCATAAGATGAAATATAATAGAAAGCCTGATACTTCTGTGCACAAAACTCCATTTTTGTTTATGGAACTTTCTCAAAAGTATCTCCAGTGTTGGCAAATCTGTGTCTTTTGAGAGAACGTTCAATTTTTGCAATTAGCAAAAACTGTTAAAGACTGCTTTTTTGTCACAAAGAACACAAGGTCATAAGGCATTCTCACTTCTTTTCTTGCCCTGAAGTTAGACCTGTTGCCAGAGAACTTATTTTTCTGTGCTTTAGGAGCCTTTGGGGTTCTGGAAAAGCCCCTGGACTCCATCTGAGACTAATCCTTCTAAGAACATTTAAAAAAATGTGTAGGATTGGTAAGGAACTAATTATATTGAATATACCTATCAAAATATAAAAAGTGTGGTATAGTAATATATTTGCTTTTTTAATAATATTAAATAGCAAGATCTAGAAATGTTTAATATCTAAAATGCAAAAGCTAAAATGTGACATGAAAATAATGCAATATGAAAGATTCAGGATTTCTTTGTGTGTACGCATGGAACTAGGGGCTGAACCCAGGGGCATTCTACCTCTGAGTTACACCTCCAGCCCTTTCAGAGTCTCACTAAGTTAATGAGGGCCTCACTAAGTTGGATTTCACTAAGTTGGCAAGCCTCCTGTCTCAGCTTCCCAAGTACTGGGATTACAAGTGTGTGCCACCATGCCCGGCTTGTCTCCTCTTTAAGGCAATCAATATTATTGGTTTCTTATATATACTTTCAAAAACATTTGATAAATACAAGCAAATATATTTATATAATCTTTTACCTCTTAACACCAATTGTACCATATGACTCACACTGGGTTTTCACTTAATAATATGTCTATATGATCATTCTATATTGGTCATTAAGAACTTCATTTCTTTTTGTGATGCATAGTTTGTTGTAAGGATGTATCATAATTGTTTAATTGAATGTGTTTAATGTGTATATTTTCCCTAATTTGCAAAGTGACTATAATGTTATTTTGTATATGTGGGGTTTTAGATTTTCATAGATTATGCTGGGTTATAACTAATTCCATTTCTTTTTTCACCACTACTATGTCTTATGGCCCCTCCATGCCGCTCCATGAACATCCACTCTAGTGCCTCTAGCTTCTGTGTAGCCCCATGCTTCGTGTTGCATCCACCTGCTTCCTCAGTGATGGGCAGCCTGGTGCCTCCTCCACAAAGGAGACGGGTGTTCACCCTCACACATGGCCGCTGAGGAATCTGCTTGAGTTTTGGTTTTGTGTTGTTGTTGTTGTTGTTGTTTGTACTTACACCTAGAATAGAATTGCTGGGCCATAGAATTACATAGACTTATCTTTAACAATTTGTGCCAAATTACTACCCCAACTGGTTTCTCTCAGTAGCACCAGAACATCTGAGGGCTTTCCATCTCCATATAATACCAATACCAGAAATTATTTCAATTTCTGAATTTTTTCTAGTCAACTGACATATAATTATTTCCATTTGTATTTACTTATTGACAGATGTCTGAGCATCTCTCCAGTGCTTGTGTGCCTTTCTAGTACTCTTCTAGAGATGGCCTATTCATGCCATTGTCCATTCTTCTACTGGATTTTCTGTCTTCTTCTTGAGGGTGATAAGTTTCTGACGTAATAAAATACCTTGTCAATTTCTGATGCGGCAAACATCATTTCCAATTTTGTCCTCTGCCTACTAACTTTTCCTTTTATTGAACAGAAATTCTCACTTTTGAAGTAATCATATTAATCTCATATAAATTTATGGTTATACTTTTGACATTTTGCTCAATAAATTCTTTCCCACTTAGATAACAAAGATATTTGACATTTTCTTCTATTACATTTATCATTTTACACTTAAGTTCACCTGGAGTCCACCTGAGTATCAGGAAAGGGATTCAGTTTTATTTTTTTCCAGAGGTAGTGGAGGATTTGGACCAATATGCCTGAAAGAAGTAGAAGATGTCCTCTGGAAGAAATGGAAGAGAGGAGACAAATGAGATATCTGAGACCCACAGAGAAAGTCACGGAAGCAGAATCCACAGGTTCCGTGTCACCTACCCAGGAGGCACGCTTTTATCTGTGGTCTATAAGGAAATACTAAGAGGCCGGCACTCTGTGTACTTCTGTTACAAATAAAACTGCTTGAAGAAGGGATTCCCCTGAAACTGTGAACTTCCAGTACGTGGCTTTAAACACATACCCTGTGCACAACAGAAGGACTTTCCCAAGTGGGAGGGAGAGTTGGGCAAATAGAGAGAAAGGAAGCACTAGAGGGAGGGGACAGGGAGAGCACAAGCAGGCAGACATCTGAGAACTGATTGTGCTAAAGATGGGCCAGATAATGAAAAAATCAAAGAATCATTCTGGACGCTCAAAGATGAAAATCCACCCATTACGAAGGGTAATTGCTTCCTGTCCAGTATCTGAGTCTTGAACATTCGTCTTTTTTCAGTTTATTTTCAACCCACTGTGGTTAATCCAAATGCTATCAAACAAACAAACAAAAGGGACAAAATCCCATGGATAATGTTCTAACCAAATTATAGGCAAATGTTCAATATTTCCAGGTTTGTGATATGCGTATGTTATAACAAACCAGTGTTATTCCATGTAGGTGCTGTAATATTGTTAAAAGACCATAGTTTAAGAAGGATAAGAAAAAAAAACTCAGAGGAAGGAAAAGAAAACAAAAAAATATATTTTTTCTTTTCAAATCTATAAAAATGGCTTTTAGAAGCTGGCATTTTCTAGACCAGCAAAAAGCAATGATTACCCTGTGGGAGGAAAGAACGGAAGGGAAGTAAAAGGTCACAGACAACAATTTTTTTTTTAGTGGTACTGGAGATTGAACCCAGGAGCATTCTACTTCCAAACTACACCCCCAGCCCTATTTTATACTTTATTTTGAGACAGGGTCTCACTAAGTTGCAGAAGGCCTCACTAAGTAGCTGAGGCTGGCCGCAAACCTGCAATCCTCCTGACTCAGCCTCCCAAGTACTGGCATTACAAGCGTGCGCCACCACGCCCAGCATGGTTTGTTTGGTTTTTTTTTTTTTTGCCTTGAATACTTTTATCATGCAAGAAAAATTTCAAATTACTCTCTTTAATCTATCTGCTAGGCCCTCTCCTATGATCTTCCTCAAAAAAAGAACATTTCTGCTTGAAGAACATTCCAGCTTTTTCACAAAACTAATAGATAATAGGAATTATCTTCAACTTTGAAAAGCACGAACAAGGTATTCTAGCATATGATTTGCAAATGAAAGTTGCATGTGACGACACATGTCTTTTCAAATAGATTGCTTCTGTGCCACAACGTGGAATGTTTCCAGAACATTCCTGGGCTTAAATCCTGAGATTCATCCTGGGATCATATCCTGCCTCTGACCCTTGCATATGTGAGGCCTCAGTGATTTCCTTGGTCTCTCTGAGCCTTGGCTTCTTCATTCATAAAACTGAAATAATAATAAGTACTTCATAGTGATATTGGAAGATTATATGTCACATACCTATTAAATGGCTAGAATACAAAATACCTAGAAGATTATAGCCCACATACCTATTTAAATTATGAAAATAAAAAGTACAATACCAAGTGCTAATGAGGATGTTCAGCAACTGAAACTCATACGTCACAGGCAAGAATGGAAAATGGCACAGCCATTCTGGAAAACAGTGTGGTATGTTTTTATATGTACACTTAGCATATGATGCAACAATCCTACCCTTGGACATTTACCCATATGAAATGCATACTTATGTTCATACAAATTTGTATGCAAATGTTTATGGCAGTTTTATAACACCAAAAACTAGAAACATTCTGAAAGATTGGGAGAATGAATAAATAAATTGTGGTATGTCCATACAGTGGAATACTACTCAACAACAGAAAGGTACAGTCTATAATAGAGACAGCAAATGGAGTTCAACATTTGTGTCCAGGCCAAAGATAAGAGAGAAGAAAATACTACAGATCATGTAAATAGTTCAGGAGATTTTACCAGATTATGTCTCAAATGGCAAACAATTGGAGTATAGGAAAGATAGGAAAAGTGATTCTGATCTTCCCTCATTGGGTGCCACTTCCTACATGCACCAGCATCTCACAGCATGAGCATCTCTCTGCAGTGAATGTACTACTTGTATTTAAAGATACGGATATTTCTTAAAATATGACCCCTAAATTCAAGCCACCTACTTCATCTGGTATTAATTCAAAGAAATAGGACAGTGGAGAAGAATGGGTTGTGTTGGGCTCATTGGTACCCAGTCTGTGTTTACCTCAAGCCTTGCTGAGGGTGATTACGGTGATACCCCACATTTACCATACACACTGATGATGATTTAAGTTCAGTTCTTTTGCTCAGAGATTAGAAAACCACTGATGTTTAATCCAGGCTGTCATCCTCACTGCTCGACTGACTACTTAGAATTGGTATAGTCTTTATGTAGCATTCCTAGAAAACATACCAGACATAGTAAGACCAGGGTGCTGAACAGCAGAGATACTCAGACCCAATTACAGATGTAAGATCCATTCCCAAAAAAGGCCATTCCCATGGCCTCTGCATCTCCGACAGGTTCGATTTAATGATTTGTGTTACCTTGCCCTTAAAGAAATGAGTCTTGGCCTAAAAGGCCTTCTCTTCAGTGGAGTATCTAGAAGCTATAGCATACTCTTTTCATTGTTCCCCTACAGTCCATAAATTCTTAAAACTTGATTTCCAGAAAAGCATATGTTATTTTGAGCTAAATTTTGTGTTTAGGTGGGATAATTTTGTGGCAATCCCAATTTAGAAAGAAAAAAAAAGAAAGAGAGAGGGAAAGAATGAAAGAACAAAAGAACGAAAGAAAGAAAGAGGAAACAAGGAAGGAAGGAAGGAAGGAAGGAAGGAAGGAAGGGAGGAAGGAAGGAAGGAAAGAAGGAAGGAAGGAAGGAAGGGGAGAAAGTAAGTTAGTTGTGGGCAGAAAGCAATGATGCTGATTTAGGGAGCTCCCACATTGTTTCAGGCCCATATAGACTGGAAAAATGTTGACATTGTCTTTTAAATATCTTCAGCTCAGATGTGTTAGTCTTTCAAACTGACTTATTTGAAGAAGGAATATTTTTAGAAAAGTAAAAGTTAAGATTTTTTTAAATCGTATCTCTCTTGAGTCCTTTGTTTTGTTAAGAGCACAATCTTAATGTAAATGTCACAGGTATTTTATTGAGGAATTTAAATTGAGTAATGAATAGGCTTATATAAAAATATAATAACTGCTTTTTTATTGTGCTGTAACAAATGTTGTCTTATTTAATTCTCACATAAGCTTTATGGAAAAGCTCCTATTTTGGTATATCCACATTATATGAGAGGGATCAGATTCAGAAAGGTTGAGTAACTTGCTAGTGGTCAAACAGGTTGTAGAGTGAAGACCCCTGGACCAGGTCTGCTTGAAATCCAAGCACCAGTTTCCCAACCACTGTGCTGAGCTGCCTTCCTGGAGATTCATGGATCGGAATGCAGGATCTGAGTGTAGGCATAACAATCCAGGACAGGAAATGTGAACCAACGTGGAGAAAAGACATGATTGGGGAGTGAAGATGATAAGTTACGGAGAAGGGGGTACAGCTAACAGCCCCTTGTTCTGACTGTCACCAACATGTGAAATGTTGTTTAGAGAAACTCACCATTTATGATTTTACCTGAGTATTTAATTTATTAATTCACTAAATGAACATTACTGATCTCCTATTATGTTCTAAACTCTGAATCAGCTAAACATCCAGGGTTGACTCCAACAAGATACTTGGTTTTAAGGAGCTTTGGGTCTATTTTGTGGTCTATAATATACTTTAAAACACTTAATCACAGACAATGTACTATAGATACATAGATGTTAATCTACACCTAATCAGAAATACATACTGCAGAGCGGTAAGCCAGAACTTACTTGTTAGAGTCACACCCTTGAAGTGCTAGGGTTTCAGCTCTTTTGATCTCTCATCAACAATAGGTTTCATTGATTTTCATAATGAACGATAGAAAGGCATTTTCATTGGTGACATTAAGTTGTTAGAGATGTAGATTGGCTAAAACTAGTACCGAGCCACATTTCATCCTTGCATGACAAGAATGAGAATCTTCTAATCTCAGTGTTCTTTGTATTTGGCTGAATGCCAGATACTGTGTATAAAACTTATGAAACTCCAGATAATGTCATGTTCCCCTTGAAGAGGGTAAACACTTTCCTCTCTGGAACAGACAGATTGGGGCTGACAGAACCAGCTTGTGACTGGGCTGGGTGGACTTTGGGTTTTCTCCTGTTTATAGAATGAGGTCTTCCTTCCAAGTAAGCGCCTGAAAGGTTGCCCAGGTCCCCCAGCTCCAGTAGATCCTTGGCTCTCAGTAATAACAGGATTCAGAAAATTCCAATCTGCTTTTCTGAGGTTTGCAATTTTTACTCTCCTACTACATGCTTCAGAATTCTGCAAATTTCTTGAAAGGAAATTAGCTATGTGTTTGATGCCCCTCAAGCCTCTCATTTTGTCATTCCAACCTCACATGATTGCCCAAAGATCTGTTTTCCTACCCAACAGCAGTGGGCCTCTTTTGGGACAAGTGGGATGCCCAGCTGTGACCACACCCAGAATTGGCAAGTGCTGCCAGGGTAAAGGCAGTTGCAGACTGGCCTGCTCCCCACCACCCCAGAGTCCCTTCCAACCAGAGCTCCTCCCCTTCCAGGTCAGCATCCGCTCAGAACCATGAAATGAAGGAAAATTCTGCTCTGCTTTTCCAATATTTTTAAACTTAGTGTCTAAGTCTCCCACCCTGCACAGCTTCAGAATTTAGCCAATGTCTTCAAGGATAAACTAGCTGCGTGTTGAAGCCTTTCAGTTTGGGTCCCCTCAGGACTGCATAACTGTCAGAACCCCCACTGTCTTCTCCATTCCAGTTCAGGGCCCCTGCTGGAGGCAAGTTGGGCTTCTCAGCCTCTTGGCCACACCCAGAACTGGCAAGTCCCACCTAGGAAAAACTGCAAATGATCTTAGCTCACCCCTGTGGGGCGTTCTCAGCTGGGACATTAGCCCATCGAGTCCCCGTGGCTTTTGAAGCTCTCTGATGCCTTAAAACAGATGTTTTTGTTTTTTTAATTTAATCTATCTTTTTTTTCCAGTCATACTCAAGTGGGAGTATCAAGCTTCCATAAACCACTCCATTCTAAGGGGAGGCCCATGGCTATGCCTTCCAAGATGGCAGCCAAAGCCAGGCCCTGTTTGCTGATTCAGAGGACTTGTGTTCATGATGTCAACCATAGAGTTATCTGTATCACGCGCCCGGAATATTATCAGTTTGCATCCAGGGAGACTTTCATGCAAAGTATGATACTAAAAGGACAGAATGGGAATTCAAGGAGATTATGGATTCTAGTCTGTTTGGTGCTTGCTTTCCGGTAAATTCTACGATGTGGAAGATTTTGATTTGCAACTTCCTTTCATTATAACCTTATAGAAAATTTTAGGGAAGGAGATCCTTAACGGAAGCTACTTTTAAATTTTTGAAGTTCTACCAGTTCTAGGAAGAACCAAATGACTGTGAATGACCAAATTGGCATAGGTCTATCAACATGGTCTACATATAGACTAATTTATATCTTCTGGATATATCATTTCTTGGGTAGTAAATGCTAAAAAATAACAGATTAGAGTGTAAAGCATTATTTATTATTTCCTGTTTATTTTTTTCTCTAAAAATAACTTACTATCCATGGAGCAACTTAACTTATCTGGTTCTAGATACTTATACATTTGTAAACCCACTTGTTTCTCACCTCTGGATTTCCCCTGATTGCTTTAAAAACATCAATGGTCCTAGGTCTTTTCACCCCCATTTTTTGTTTTTTCCTTGACTGTTGATTTTTCCCACCTCTGTATTTACCAAAATCCCTAATTCTAGATCATTTTAATTTTTTCAAGAGACTTTTCTTCTCCAGCTCTGTATCCCTTTATTTGCTCATTCAAGAAACATTTGCTGGGCCAGGCATGGTAGCACACACTTGTAATCCCAGTACTTTGGGAGGCAGAGACCGGAGGATCCGGGTTCGCAGTCAGCCTCAGCTCTCTCTCTGTCTCTCTCTGTCTCTCTCCCTCTCTCTACTTAGTGAGGCCCTCCGCAACTTTGTGAGACCCGGTTTCAAAATAAAGTATAAAAAATAGGGCTGGGGGTGTAGCGCAGAGGTAGAACGCCCCTGCGTTCAATCCCCGGTACCACCGCAAAAAAAAGACACATTTGCTGCATACCGCATTATCACATCCTACATACTGAATACAGCTACATCTTAGTGCTATAGCTGAAGAGGACAAAACTATTTGGTTTCCTATCCCTGAAGTCAATTGATATTTAATTGTATAGTCACTCTCTGATCCTAAACAGAACTGTACCTTCTGTTCACCCTACATGTTGTTCATCAGCAAACTTCAGCATGCTTTCCTGAATATAATAGGCAGTTAATAAATATGTTGCATTAATATATTAATTGATGGAAAATATATTATATTCATCCAGAGAGTAAGCAAAAGAATACACACAATTTGTAATCTCTCCTATGTTCATCGCCTGAATCTTGTCTAAAGTAAAAGCCTGTGGTATAGAACCAGATATGTTTGGTGCTTCAAGCCACAGAAAGCAAGAGGGTATTAAAAAAACTGCTTTAAAGTCAACCTTTGCTTTTAAAAGAACAGAACCATGGGGATTGAAGGTTCATCAAAAGAGAGAGGCTCACAAATGCTCTTGAAAGAGCAAATAACAAGTACAGGCAAAGGTTTACATTCAAACCAAGATGGGTGTGAAAAGGTAAGAAACAGGTATTGAAAACAAGACAATAAGTTGAATTGACTTTCTGGGTAGAAACCCTAAGGTAAAGTCATATGGAAATGCCCTGGAGCCAAACAGAAGGAGGCTCTTTTTACTGACTTCTCCTTCAGACCCTAAGGCACCACCCACACCAAAAGTCTGTACCTCTTAAGTGTTCTAACCACTGTGCTGTAAGAGTGAGCTGAGTGAGCAAGAGTTTGTGTGCACTTTGACATTTGTGAAAACCCCTTGGAAGGCATCACATGCTGAAGCAATCGTTTATTTTGCTTATGGACTTTTTTTTCGTCTTTCTTATTTTTCTTTTAGAGAGGAAGAAAAGGAAGAACTGATTTCTAAAAAAAAATTTTCCCCATCATAGCACTTGACCTGACCAGATCTTCCCTCTCCTTTACTGGAAAGAATGTTTGCCTTCATTGATATAATGATCGAGCGTGTCAGGAGCACATTTAACATAACAGTGGTGCGTGAACACACACCTGCACAGTTGCCCAGCAGGAGAGGCGATGTCGGTAAATGGAAAGATGGTTCCAAATTCATTTGTGGATAGATGTAGAGGACCAAGTCTGACGTCAATCACAGCATAAATATTTGATAAATACAGTCAAATGAATGCGTCTGTGAATGAGTAAAAACCAAGTTAAACAGCGTGAAAAGGGGAAAACACTATAGAGGCATGCATGCTTTCTGCTCAGTCACACACTTGTTATGCTATCAATAATTTATCGCATCAACAATTGAAGCAGTAAAATGAGTTCAAACTGGCTTTGTACATCTAAAAAAGTCATTAACAGCTAAAGGTGTCTCAATTTTAAATAAAAAGAGGCAGAATCTTTAGATCTTATGGATGCAGACCCTGAATAAAAAATGAGACCACAAAACAAAATAAAAACACTGCCCCATCCAATTGGAGAATATAGTGAAAAACCATTGGGTGTCAAGCCCAAGATTGGATTCCTGCTCCCTCTCTACTGTTTACTTCAGCAGTGTTACTTAACTCTGTCTCAGCCTGATTACTCATCTGTGAAATGAAATAACCACACTACGCTTACTTATAGCGCAAGTATTAAGCTAGTGCATGGACTAAGCTCATGACGGTAAAGGCCTTATAAGTCCTTTTCACTGAACACGGATTTTCTATTTATCTTCTTCTTTCCTTTTGGACTGTGTTCAACTAATGTTCCCCTAGCTGCTGACTACAAAGTAAATATCTCATACTATGTTCTAAGAGAAATAGGAATTTATTAGGTGCTTGATCAGAAAAGTGTACAGTAAGCCTCTACGAAGTGCACTAACACCAAGAAAATGTTTCCTCTTGTCTGGTCAATGTTCCTGTTTTCTTTGAATATTCCATCTCCATATCTACTTCACAGTAACCACAGATCCTCAGGTTACAGTCCTCTGGAACACAGATGGAGGAAGGAGCCCAACAAAGTTTGCTTCTTTTTGAGTTAGGCCAGTTCTTTCCCCTGGTTGTATGCCAGCAGCCTAGAAGTTTCTGTCTCACTGTGCATGGTCCTTATGCATATGCTTTTATTGTTCAATTTAAGAACCACAACTCCATGATCACAGGTGGGTTCAAACAGCCCTATCTACCACCTGTTCATTCTCTTGGGGCAAGGAGCCTTGGATGGCTTTACAATAAGACTAAGAGATCATAAGGCCATGGAGAATAGCTGTAGTTCCCTTTTGGCAAGAGCAGTGGTAAAGCTTTAATCTTTTCATAATTATGGCCCTGCTCTTTGTCACATTGACACGCAGCTTATATCATCCTCATATTTTTAACATAACTGCTTAATATCTTCTTTTTTACATACTTTTATTAGTGCATTGTAATTATCATATCTAGGTTCAAATTGATATAAACATATATGCACATGATACTTGGTGTGTTTCTAATGTTTTCTTAATATTCTTTTAAATTACCTCCCCTTTTTACCCAAAATTCTTTTAAACAAATCTTTATTATTTTAGTGGGAAAACAAACTACAAAATCAAATGTAAAAAAATAAATTTTAGCTGGATGCCTGAGCTTCTGAGCTGCCACTTGCTCTTTTTAGATAAATATGGATATCATAAAGTGTAAAAGATGTGTTGAAGACCTGACTCCAAGCTGAGACTTTCTGCTCAGACCAGCATTG
This sequence comes from Glis glis, assembly GCA_004027185.1. Lineage (NCBI taxonomy): Eukaryota > Metazoa > Chordata > Mammalia > Rodentia > Gliridae > Glis > Glis glis. Next base: position 81,470 of record PVJS01000541.1, on the reverse strand, counting down.
AGAAAGAATTTAAACGGAATCGCTTTCTCGTACCGTGGGTCAAGGAGTCTTAGTAATCTTTCTAGGGACTATCTTTATCTTGAGTGTGTATGTTACAGGTGAGGTGCTAAGGGCAACCTGGTTTCCCTGGGACCTGCAGACTCCAGGGGGCCCGAGAGAGTACATTAGTGTCATATACAGAGACAAGGACATGCCTTTTCTGTGAACACACTGGCACATGGTAGACATTTCACAAATGTTGGTTTCTGGAAAGCCCTCCCACCTTCCCTCTCATCCTTACAAATGTCACCTCAAGTCCTACTTTAAAATAAACAGTAACAATTCTTACTGAGGGCTCCCTGTGTGCCAAGCAGTTCCATGTAAGATTTCCCTCAAGCTTCACGTTATTTTTATAATTTTATATCCAGGAAACAATTGATAATTGAAGCAATTTGCCCCAAATTACCAGGGGCAAGGATGTCTTATGGTTTGTGGTTATACCTCCAAGATATAATTAGAAATAAAGATATTTTTCTGCTCATTAAGTCAGACAAAACAAACCATGTTTACCTCAATTATCTGAATGTTGGCCTCACCATGGTTAAAGTTTGGCTCAGCAATTATATTCTTCTTTTATCTAGGAACAGTTCTGTGTTGTTTTTGGCTTGGGTTGTCTGGCTTATTGCCTGGATCCTCTCATCAGTGACTTCCACAGTACTATTCTTCACAGAGATATTTCATAAACACAGATTGAAGGAGGAAGTAGGGGAGTGAAGGGGTGCGGAAGTGAGAGAAGAGTCCAGGAAAGAAGGGAGTGTGGGTGCTTCTCTGTAAGCAAATCTACTGGAAATACACACCTGAGAATTGAGATCTGAGCCAAGTGGTTGCTAATAAGCCTTGCCACTTCCTTCTCCTTCCCCATGGGCGTTTGCTGAGTCTCTGTTACCCTCCAGCCCTGACACGGAGCTCACAGCATTGTCCCAACCCTACTACGAAGACCATGTGATAATCTAGTGAGAATATGTTCCCGGAAGTACTAGACCCATACATTCGGCTCCTTCCTGGAAACCCAGCCAGAGGTTCTGTCCTTGTAGGAAGCCACAGCTTTGCAGGTCTCCTCTGAACTGTGGTCACATCCAGCCAGGATGCAGGTATGATGCTAAGTGAGAAACTCTCCATCCATTCAAAATTCTCCATGCTTGGCACTGGCAAATGTAGAATTCCAGAACACTAGCGTCATCTCCCAGGATTTAGTAATATCATTCTTTCAACCCCTAAACAATTCAGTCATGATGATTGGGTTTAGGATAACTTTTCTTTACCATTATTTAAATTCAAATATTGCCCCTGAACAAAATAAAACAAGATATGTTCCCAAGAAATTACAGCATGTTTTACCTTAACATTTATTATCTAATTGCCTAATTTGGGGGTTAATAATTAGGTAGATGATCCTCAGCATCACAAAAATAAAATTAGGTGGATGAATATCTGATTTGTCTTCTTTATTTTGTTTATAGTATAAGCATCCATAATATAGTTATATTTATATATAATTATAAAGACTTTTCTCCTAGTCTGATTTTTGAAAAATCCAGCACCTGCTGAAATTCTATAATGTCTGCAAACAAAAAAGTTGTAGCTCGGTGGTAGAACACTTGCCTAGCCTGTATGAGGCCATGGGTTCGATCCCCAGTGCTACAAAAGATAAAAAAGGAAAAAGAAGAAAAGAAAAAAGAATGTTTGGTCCCAAGGACTTTTCCATTTAGTGTAAAAGTCTCATGATTAGCTGAATAAATACTGAGTCTGTGTTCTTCTCGTATGTTTATTCGTATGTTATCACAATAAGACCTTTACTTTCTACTTATAAAATCTTTTAAAATTGCCCTTTGAACTTCCACTCAGAGATTATGGGATTCATGGCAGTGTTTTGTTTTGTTTTGTTTTGGTTTGATTTATCTGCAAGCTGAAGCTCTGAATGAGCAAAAGTCCTGGGCTTGCTGAATTTAGATTTTCTCAATGCCTATTGTCAATGTCAAGTACCCTCTGAGTTTGCCAAGATGTTTATTTCTGCTGCTTGCAGGTACATGCCCCAAAGCCTGCAAGACCCTGGGTAATCTGTGATTATAAGAAACAATAGCCCCAAACTGTTCCACATGAAGCTGAAGAATGAAAAGTCCTATAGGGACATAGGGATGTTAACCAAAGCAACTCAGAGTAGAGATAAATTTAAAGGCTATATTTGATTGTATAAATCTATGTGAACTTTACATATATACCTGGAGTTGAAGACAGTAATAGTCTCTCAGCTGGTCTCCCCACATTGCCCTGCCCTCCTCCATTCCAGGGTCCAAGGGACAGCCAAAGTGCTCTTTGAAAACACAGACCCATATACACGGAATGGAATCCTACTTAGCAGTAAAGAAGAACATTTTGCAGGAAAATGGACGGGCCTGGAGAACATTATGTTAAGTGAGATTAGCCAGTCACAGAAAGTGAAGGGTCATATGTTTTCTCTCATATGTGGAAACTAGGGAGTAATCAGTATACAAGAGGGACTTTAGATACTGGAGGAGAAACCACAGTGGAGTGAGGGAGGTGGTCTAGGGGAGGATGGGGCAGGGAGAGAGGAAGAATTAATGAAGGAATCAGTTCCATTGACATGTACCTATGTGAGAATACCAGTGCTAGTCTCAATATCCGGTATGGGGAAGAGGGAGAGTCAAGAGGAAGCCAGGGGAAAACTCACCAAGTGCTATGTGCATGTACGTCACTATCACTATGAACTACACTATGATGTGAGACTACAGTGCACAAATAGAGTATAGAAAAAAAATAATTTCACAGTCTCTGGTCTAACTTCCAGATCTTTGATCCATCTCGAGTTGACTCTTGTGCAGGGTGAGAGGTAAGGATTCAGCTCCATTTTTATACAGGTAGATAACCAGTTTTCACAGCACCATTTGTTGAAAAGACTGTCCTTTCTCCAACGTATGTGTTTGGCACCTTTGTCAAAAATTAATTGGCTATAAGTTTGTGGACTTGTTTCTGTATCTTCTATTCTATTCCACTGGTCTATGTGTCTGTTTTTGTGCCAATACCATGCTGGTTTTATTACTATAGCTCTGTAGTATAATTTGAAGTCAGGAATTGTGATGCCTCCTGCATGGTTCTTATTGCTGAGAATTGCTTTGGCTATTCTGGGTCTTTTGTTTCTCCATATGAAATTAATGACTGATTTTTCTAGCTCTGCAAAAAATGATGTTGGTATTTTGATAGGGATTGCATTAACTCTGTAGATCATTTTTGGCAGAATGGCCATTTTGATTATTTATTCTGCCTATCCAAGATCAGGGAAGATCTTTCCATCTTCTAAGATCTTCTTCAATTTCTTTCTTCAGTGTTCTATAGTTTTCATTGTAGAGGTCTTTTACCTCTTTGGTTAAGTTTATTCCTAGGTATTTGATTGGTTTTGAAGTTATTGTGAATGGAATTGTTTTCTGGATTTCTTTCTCAGTGTATTCATGGTTGGTATATATGAAAGCTACTGACTTTTTTAGATTGATCTTGTATCCTGCTACTTTGCTGAATTTGTTAATTAGCTCTAGTAGACTTTTAGTTGAGTGCTTTGGATCTTCTAGATATAAGATCATATCATCTGCAAATAAAGATAATTTTAGTTCTTCTTTTCTTATTTGAATTCCTTTGATATCCTTCTCTTGTCTTATTGCTCTGGCAAGAGTTTCAAGGACTATGTTGAAAAGGAGTGGTGATAGTGGGCATCCTTGTCTTCTTCCTGATTTTAAGGGGAATTCTGGCAATTTTTCCCCATTCAATATGATGTTGGCTTTGGGTTTCTTATATATTGACTTAATGATGTTGAGGAAAAAAAAGAAAGAAAATACAGACCCAATCAGGTCACTTCCCTAGCTTAAGAAAGAAAAGTAATTTCTCAGAACTTTTAGAAGTAAGGCCAAAAATCTCAGCATTGCCCCCCCTAACTTTTCTAGTTCCATCACACCCTGCTCCCCTCTGCTTTCTGTGCTTCAGCCTCAAACTCCACCTGCTATAGGGTGCTTGCTCTCCCTCTTCACCTCCATACAAAGCAGTGGGGCGGGTGAAGAACTCTGGGAAATAAGAGTTAAGGCAACACTGGGCTTTTGATGAGTTACTACATGAAAAATGCTTAAAACTGTCTGACACATAGCACACACTAAGTGAAAGCTGTTATTGGAGATGATGCATCCTTCATCTCTTAGCTCCAAGAGCACCTCCCCAGGGAAGCTCTGTGACTCTCCCAGATGAAACCAGTACTACCAATTAGGTGCACTCATTTCCTGTGCTTCTTCATGGTACTTGTCACGATTTGTAGCTATATATTTGGGTGACTATTTGATTAATTTCTATTTCCTCTTCTATGGTCAATGTATATCTTTCAAGGGATGTTGAAGGAATGAAAGGAAGGAAGGAAGGGTGGATGGATGGATGGATGCATGCATGCATGCATACATAAATATATCTGGTAAAGTGTTAAACTGGTTCAGATAGAGCACAAAAAAGAGTTATTAGAGATCTAAGGACAACCTGGATGCTGTGAATAGAGAGAGAAATGTCAGGTGGTAACATATTGCCAATTATTGGAAGGAAGGAGAGTTATCTCAGATTTGTATAACAACATTTGCTTCCTGCGGGAAAGAGCACTCAGGATGGGCCTTCCAGGGTACGCAGAGTTGCAGGAGAAGAGTGAGTAAGGCCTCCAGTGTAATGCTAAAGAGCTGTGACAGACTGTAGCATCTGTTAAAACTGATATGAATTCCAGCTCCACCAGTCCCCAGCAGTCGACAGAGAGCATGCTACTTCACATCCCTAAACTCCATTTTTACCTCTGTAAAATGGGAGTAACAGTGGTGCTCCTCGTAGGAATATCAGGAAGCTTAAGCGACTTCTGCATGTAAAGTGATTCGCTCAGTGCCTGGAGCATAGGAATTAGAAATTGTCATGCTGGGCCCAATCTGAAAATATTAAAGGGAGCAGCACAGTCCGTACTGTTGTGTTTTAAGGGGCAGGGGGATTGCAAGTGAATCACAGCCCTGTAGAAAATCTGTTTCTGCTCCCGCAAAACAGCACACAGAGCAGCCATATCTTACAGGGACATGTTCTCTGTCTACTGTGGACTTAACTTCCTATTCTCTCTCTCCTTCCACCCCCCATTATGAGCCCTGGATCCTTAGGGTCTCGGCTGGTCTTTTCACTGTTGATGAAACTAAGTTCCTAATTAGTTGAATTATTATAACCTGGATTTTTCAAATATGTATAATTCTATAGAGACTACTAATTTTCTCTTAATAAAATAAAGTCCTAAAATAATCTAGTTGCACTCTTTCCCCTAGGCCCTGCCAAGAAGAATGGGGAATATGTACTTTTCAATCACCTCATGGCTCCTCGATTTCCTCATTCACCAGCAAAAATTTAATAATGGGCCCAGCACAATTCACAGGGAGGGGAGAAAATTTCCCACACCAGTCCTCGGGGGAAGAGACAGGAGGCTGACTGAGGAGTGAAAATTTAATAGCTGCCTGACATTCTGAAGAAAAGGAGGCCTGAGCCATTTGCACTGTTGTGCATTTTCAGGAAATGGGTGATTGTGTTAACCCTGCTGGAAAAGGACACGAAGCCAGGTTTTTGTTCTTGCGTTCAACATCTGGGGGGCTGCAAAGACCACACAGATGACAGATGACACCGAGCGATCGGCCTTCAGAAAGGCAAAAAGTCCGTTTCTGCTTGGCGTAACACAGATTGGGTGACTATGGCTAGAGGACTCTATTAGTTTTAAGCTCGATGGCCGGGGGTCGTATGGGGAGCAAGGCAGACTTCCATAGTACAAAGAGATCTGCAGTTTCACCAGGAATTATCCTTAGTCCTCTGGGCCTCTCCCTACCTGTGAGCATATGATTTCCTCCAGAAAATCAGATCATTTCAGGTCTGTGGGGATTCTATGCAGGAAAGACTAAGAACAATCATGAAATGACTTTTCTCTGGCTAAGAAGAATTTTCCAGACCCTTTTTATTCTCTGCCCCTTTTCTTCACTGGTACTAACGATTGACTTTCTTTTAGGAGTGATTTTCCACAGATAAATAGAATTCTTGTTATTATTTCCTGAAAGTCATTGCCCTGTGCCAGGGTAGGAAAAGTAAAGCCATGGGAGATTTGATTATGGGCAGCAGGCAGGAGTCCGGGCTCACTTACCAGCTGGTTAGTGAGAACACACATCGAGGAAGAAAAGCAAACAAACTGGACACATATCTTGAGAGAGATTTTTTTTTTTCCCATTGTGTGATCTTACTCCAGAATCTATACCCATAGACTCTGTGCTTCACAGTGACTCTGTGAGGTGGATTTAACCCTAATTCCGAGTGTGTGTGTGTGTGTGTGTGTGTGTGTGTGTGTGTGTGTGTTTTACTGGGTACTGAGCCCAGGGACATTCTACCTCTGAACTAGACCCCCAGCACTATTTTATTTTTTATTCGAAATAGGGTCTTACTAAGTTACCATGCACTGGTCTCGAACCTGCCAACCTCTTCTCTCAGCCTCCCAAGTACTAGGATTAGAGGCATGTAGCCACCTCACCCAGCTGACCCTGACCCACTGAAAGACAAGAAAACGGAGGCTGGAGAAGGTTAGTAAGGAACCCTTCTTAGCAAGGAACAGGACCTCTAAGGGGCTGTTCTGCAAACAAGAAAGTGTAGTTCCATTTTGCCTCTGGCAGGGACTTCATCCCAGGATGCGCATCAGAACCACTTGGAGCTTCTAAAAATGAAGGTGCCCAAGCCCTGTCCCTGCTCTGTGGAGTTGGATCCATAGTTTGTGGGCCAGGAATCTGCATTTAGAAAGTGATGCTGGTGACAAGCCCATTTGGAGAACTCTTGCTTTAAAGGCCTCTCAGGTATTTCATTCCAGAGATAATCCCACTAATTGTGTAGCATAATTCATATATCTTATTTAATCCTCAATTCCCCTTAGAGGAACTATCCAAGATTCCTATTTTACTGGCAAGAAAACAGGGGCCAAGGAGTCTAGAACCCTCTCCAGCGTCCCCTAGTTAGAGAGTGGTGGAAGCAGAATTCACGCCCAAGGTTTTGATGCCCCCGTTTTTCCCATCATGGTATTATCTCCCCAAATTCAAACACTTCAAAAGAGCTCACGGGCCTTTAATGCCCACAAGTTTCTACCATTTTCCAAAAATCTACTAAAAAAGGGTGGGGGAGCATCTATGAATACAATCAATACCTGGTTTTCCACAGCAATATTTAGTGGGGTTTTGTTTGTTTGGGGGGAAGGGTTGCATGTGTGTGTGGTACTGAGAATTGAACCCAGGGGGCTTCTACCTCTGAGCTACATCCCTAGCCCATTTTTATTTTGAAACAGGGTCTCAATAAGTTGCTGAGGGTCTCACTGAGTTGTTGAGGCTGGCCTGTGATCCTCTGATCCTCCTGTCTCAGCCTCTCAAGTACTGGGGTTAAAGGCATATGCCACTGTACCTGGCTCGATTTTTAGTTTAAAAGGATACGTATTTATTATGCTATTTAATCCTCACTAAAACCAATGAGGTAGTTGTTATTTTCCTTATTTATGGACATTAAACTGAGCTGGGTAGGATTAGGGAGCCTGCCCTGGATCCTAGGGCCAGTAAGGAACACCAGCTCCTCTACCTACACAGCCTGCTTGCCTTGGCCTTACCCTCAGTCCTCAGACCCCAGAGGACCAACTCCTTTGTTCTCTCTGCCTTTCCTGTCTGGCCACATAGGCTGTTTCCTTGTGCTTTCCGATGAAGGGTACAAGTAGGTAAGAGCCTGATGCACCAGCCTGCGACGCTGGACAATCGGATGCAATCATCTTTCAGACAGAATCCTCAAAGAATAAATGGCAGGAGAGAGAGAGAGCTGCTGGGCTTTTGTTGTGTTTTGTTTTAAACAATAATAGATGTTCAAGATGCTATCAGGGTTTGCGATTTCTAATCAGCCAAAGCTGTCTGCTCTATAATATATGCTGACCTTCTAGGCTGATAAACCTGCATAATTATTGACTTCTGCAGGAGCCGTGTTTGCATATTATGCTGGGGACATAGCTCTGACAACATCGGGAACAGCGAGTATGATACATCATTACCGGGCAGGCTGGTTGTGAGAATGGTGCTTTCAATTGTACCAGGCAAACAGCAAACAGATGAGTTTATATCAAGGCTAGATGTAAATTTAGGCTTTCTCTACAAACTCAGCTTCCAGATCAAACCAGAAGAGCAATTTTTCTTTCCATCAATTAGAGGAACTAGTCTCCCAGGGGTCATGGCGGGTTTATTTGCCATGTCTATGACAGCAATTGTGCCAACAAAAGCTGACATACGTCACTCATTCAGATAAGAGTGCAGTCTTGGTTTTATTTGGTAGGACCTGTCATTAAACTAAAAATGTTAAAAATCGATCAACTATTCCTTTTCATATGTCATGGCAAATCAAATGGCTCCCCTACTTCCCCCCAGAATTATTTAGCCTCTAAGTTGACTGGATACTACCTAACATTGTGTCTGATTTTAGTCTACTCCTTTGTAAGTACTTATTGAACACCTACTGTATGTAAAGTACTATGCTAGCACTGGGGCTACAGTTAAGAATAACATACCCCTGACCTCAAAGGGCTTTCATCCTAGACAGAGAGATGAGAAGTAGACTAATCAAGTAAACTGTGCCCTTGGACGTCCAGGAAGTCCTCTCTGAAGAAGCAGCAATTGATCCTGCACTGAAGGGTGGAAGGAAGCTGGTTATGTGATGTCGTGGGGAAGAGCATGTGCAAGCCCAAATAGGAGGTGCATTTCCTGCTTGTGGAATAGGAAGGAGGCTGAGAGAGCTGTGGAGAATTCAGCAAGGGTCTGAGGATGGTAGGGGGTAGCAGCAAGAGAGGACGGATAGGCAGTTTGGAAAGGTGGGAAGGCGTCATAAAAAATGGGTGCCAGAGATAACGTCCATCTGTGACATCCACCCACCCTGCGGAGTTGACTCAGGTAGTGTGTCCTGATCCACTTCTTCTACTCTCCCCAGCTCTCTGGAGTCTCTCGCGGGGCCTTTCCCTAAAGACAACCAGTTTCTGTGGGGTGAAGTCCAGGCAGTTTTCAGCAGCTGTTCTTCTTGTGTGGAAGAACTTCAGGACACCAGGACTCCCTGAATGTTGGAAGAAAACATGACTCTGTTTTTTTCTTTTTTCCTCTCATGGGGAAAAGTATTTTCCCCTCTCAAATTTGGTTGCGACCTCACCCTTCCTTTTGAGTCATGTGACTGATCAGCATAGACATACAGCTGTAAATACGCATTGCTCAGATTGATGCTACGGTGATGGTGGCCCTTCCCCTTCCAACACACCACACACACACACACACACACACACACACACACACACACACACATAGGTATTGTTAGATTTGGCAATAGAGTTTTATGGAATTTCTATAGTTGAATAAACTGGTCAAAAATCCAAAGATGCAGCACTCTTTCTGGTTCCCCTAAATGATCTCCTGGCCAGCTTCTATTCATCCTTCAGGTCTCAGCTCAGCCAGCAGGCACTTCTCAGAGAAACCCTACCTTATGGCCAAGGCCTGGTTTAGCTTAACTACACATTCTCTCTGATGCTGTGGTTTGCTTTGGAAATACTTATCACAACTGTAGTTATGAACACATTGGAGTACTTTTACTGCCATTCTCAGTAGATAGAGAAAGCAGGGACTGTGTCTTCACGTAAGCATGCATGCAGTATATATGCATTAAGCCCTCTCCACGTGCCAGGCAGTGGGCTCAGTGCGGTGTGGGTAAGGACCCTGTTCTTCTGGAGCTCATGTTCTACTTGTTAGGCTCAGCTGCTCCTTGGACTGTATTTTTCCATTATTCTTCCATCAGTCTTCTTTCTTTCCTCTTCCTTTCTTCTAGCCTTCCTTCCCTTCTTCCATACATATTTAAGGAACACCTGCTCTGCCCCGGGCATCTAGTGCTGGAGATTCAGTGATGAGCAGAACAGTCTGTGGCTTAATTTGTGTGATAACATTGTCTGAGTGGGGAGGAGGAAGAAGAAATTGTTAGCTTGGATTGTATAACTTATAATTGAGGCATGAAACTGAGCTTTACATGGAACTATTTATCATCCTCATAAACAGAATTCAGATCTGGTCCTACTCCTTGAGGAGAAGGGAGAATATTACCAGTGCCAAGAGGTACTGTGTACAAAGGTAGGCAGGCTGTGGATAACTTGAGAGATTTCATTAACCTTATGTAGAAAAGGAGCCAATGACAAAGTAGGTGATGTCTCCTACCCTTCTCCACTTTTTAACCAAGATTTACAGAGGAAAATCAAATGTACAGCCAAGCATGGTGGTGCATGCATGTAATACCAGTACTTGGGAGGCTGAGACAGGAGGATCACAGGTTCAAGGCTAGCCTCAGCAACTTATTGAGACCCTGTTTCAAAATAAATAGGGCTGGGGATGTAGCTTGGAGGCAGAATTCCCCTGGGTTCAACCCCAGCACCCAAACAAACAACAAACAAAACAAAGTCACCTCTCAGTACAGCACTTTACACCTCCTCCCAGTCCAGCACCACCTGCCCACAACAAGACACCATCACCTCCCACACTGAGAAGGCAAGGGAGGAGCCGGGCGTGGTGGCGCACGCTTGTAATCCCAGTACTTTGGGAGGCGGAGACCGGAGGATCCAGGTTCGCGGCCAGCCTCAGCTCTCTCTCTCTCTCCCTCCCTGTCTCTCTCCCTGTCTCTCTCTCTCTCTCTCTCTCTCTCTCTCTCTCTCTCTCTCTACTTAGTGAAGCCCTCCGCAACTTTGTGAGACCCGGTTTCAAAATAAAAAGTATAAAAAATAGGGCCGGGGGTATAGCGCAGAGGTAGAATGCCCCTGGGTTCAATCCCCGGTACCGCAAAAAAAAAAAAAAAAAAAAAAAAAAAAAAAAAAAAAAAAAAAAAAAAAAAAAAAAAAAAAAAAAAAAAAAAAAAAAAAAAAGAAGGCAAGGGAGCAAGTGCCACCAAAGACAGGTTATGTTCCCTAGCCACTGCAAAATCTCTTCTTATCCTGATAGGCTCTATGAAATCTGAGCATCTTTGTAAACCAAGAAATCTGTGGTCCTCAAGACCACCCATAAGGACTAATGGATTTGAGCTTGATAGAATATCTTGGGCCAAGAACCTTCTGCCAGGTCCTGATGAGTAGATTATAATACACAGCATTTATCTAAAGCACATACATAATTTCTCCACATTCTCCTTATTTGCTTATTACCATTGTAATTACTTGCCATATCTCTTCATCACCTTTATTATTATTAACTAAGTACTTTTCTTAAAATTGATTCATTTTTAATACTTCAATCAATTTTCTTAAAAGGCAACATTATATTACCTATTATAAATGGAAAGTCAGTATCAATGATCACAAATAGAAGGTAATCATTAAAAAGTATAATGAAACAAAAATAATCATATGAGAATTCTAGCTAAACATTTCTGCTCCTAGCCAAAATGGAATGACAGGTACTATGTCTACCCTCCCACCTCAAAACCCAAAGTATAGGCACTGAATGTCGACCAGCAAAGGACAGTGATCTCTGAGAGAGGGAAACAAGTTAGGGAGCTACAATTGCTCCAACTAATTCTCTAGCATCCCCAAGCAGTGATGGAGGAAGACGGACTCAGGTAAACCCCAGAGGACACCCTGAACTGGGGAGATATTGTTGAGAGTCCACAGACAACAAGATGGCTCTCTAATTCAGAGGCTAGACAACCAGAGGAGAGTGCTGTAGAGAATGAGCACCCCAAAGATAAGCAGAAGTTGCCCCTTAATTATTCACAGAGTACTGAGCAGCTCACATGTGTGAGGAAACTACCTAAGGACAGAAAAAGAATCACACAAAAGGGTTAGAGAGAATAATATTTGGGGCTCACTCAGGGTCAAGAATGGTGCCAGTTCCTACCAGACATATTTTAAAACCTCACGATTCAGGGACTACTGGGTAGCCTTGTCTTAGAAGAATTTTGTTTATAAGCAGTGAATAATTATCCCAACACGAATTGCCACTTGGGTACTACCTACCAAATCTTAGAAGTAAAACCCAAAAGTATCAAACTGTTTCCACATAACTTAATTGTGACCCAGAATAAAATTCAGCCATGGTTTTAAGGAATACAAAAATATTTACCCAACAATGCAAAATTTACAATGTCTTGTAATTAATAAAAAATTACTTGGCATGCAAAGAAGCAGTATATATTACCTATCATAAAAGGAAAAATTCATCAATTAAACCAATCCCAGAATTGACCTAGGTGCTATAATTAGCAGACAAGAATATTAGAAATTATTGTCCTTTTTTCAAAATGTTAACCAGAGGCAAAGAATATATGGAAAAGACCAAAATTATACTGCTAGTACTAAAAAACAAAGTGTTTGAGGTTAAGAATATACTAATGGCATAAATAACAGGCTAGATATTGCATAAGATTCAAGAACTTGAAGACACAGTAATAGGAGCAATAAAAAATGAACAGTATATAGAACTTTTTTTAAACTGAAAAAGGCATCAGTCAGCTATCAGACAACTTCAATAAGCCTAATACAATGTGTATTTGGAGTTCATAAAGGAGATGAGAAAGAAGAGAGAATATTTGAAGAAATAATGGCCAAAAGTTTTCCAAATTTGATAGAAACTGTAAAATCACAAACCTCAGAAGCTGAATTAAAACTACATCAGGGCACATCATGATCAATTTGACAAAACCACATAAAACAGTTATAAAAAGGAAATCTTAAAAGCAGCCAAAGGAAAAAGAACCAGTTACAGGGGGAGGAAGAAAGATGAGGATGTGGAGAGTTCTCAATGGAAACATGCTAGCAGAGCACCATCTTGAAAGCACTGGAACCACTGTAGCCTAGAAACCCGAACCAAGAGAAAATAACTTCCAAAAATCAAGGGCAAATAAAGATGTTCCAGACTTAGAAAAGCTGAAAGGATCCATTACCAGCAGGCCTGCTCTATGAGAAATATTACTGAGAGTCCTTTAGGAAGAAGAAAATACTAAGTGGCAATGTGGACATGCTCAAATGAATAAAGAGCATTGGAATTGGTGAATAGATGGAAAAATAGATAATATCTTCCTTATTACTGAACTATTTTATAAAAAGACAATGCCTATTTAAACAAAAATAATAATATAATACTGAGTTTATTACATATGTCAAAATGTAAGGCAACAATTATAGCATAGTAGGGAGGGAAGACATGAAAGAATACTATTACAAGGCTCTCATATTTTCTGTGAAGTAGAATAATGTCACTCAAAAGTAGAGTGTGAAAAGTTAAGGATGTTTATTATAAATCATAAAGCAAATTCTAAGGTAAAAATACTAATAATATATCTAATAAACCAACAAAGGAGGTAAATTGAATGCTTAAAAATAACCTTAAAAAGGCAAGGAAAGAGGAAAATGGAAACAAAGAACAGATAAGACAAATAGAAAATGATCAGCAAGATGATAAATTTAAACTTAGCTATTTGATAATTATATTAAATGTAAATGGTTTAACTGTAAGTTTCCAAAAAAGACTTTAGTTATGAAGACACAAATAGGTTAAAGTAAAAAATACATTGCATTAAGCCTAGTTAAAAAGAGTTGATAGTTCTATTAAAATCACACAAAGTAAACTTCAGAGTAAAACAAAAATACTACCAGGGATGAAAGAGATAATATTATTCAGAATTTAAAAGGATCAATTCATCAAAAGTATATAATAATCCTAAATGTTTATGCACTTAATGTCAAAGGTTCAAATGCAGTAAGGAAGATATAGACATATCCACAATTATGGTCTGAGATTTCAAACCTCCCCCTCAATAATTGATACAATAAATAGACAGGGAATCAGTAAAGATATGGGTTTGAATAATACTATCAACCAACTTAACCAAATTGACATTTATAGAGCACTTCACCCAATAATAGCAGAATACACACTATTATCACATGCCCTTGAAACATTTACCAAGATGGATCATATTCTAAATATACAAGTATCAACAATTTAAAAGGACTCAAGTCCCACAAAATAATTATTTGACCATAATGAAATTAAAATAAAAATAAACCTGTCTGAAAAATCTCCCAAATATTTGAAAACCAAATAACACAGTTCTAAAGAACCCATGGGTGTAAACAATTAAAATGGAAATTAGAAAGTATCTTAGACTGAATAAAATTGAAAATACAACATATAAAGATATTACTTAGGGGAAATTTTTAGTACTTAATGTCTACATTAGAAAAGAAGTAAGGTCTAATATCAATGACCTTGACTCCACATAAGACACTAGAAAAAAGAGCAAATTATTCAGAATACAAGAGGGACTTTAGACACTGGGGGAGAGACCCCCGTGGAGTGAGGGAGGTGGTCTAGGGGATGATGGGGGTGGAGAGAAGAAGAATTAATGAAGGAAAACACTTCCATTGACATTATGTACATATGTGTGAATACCAATGCCAATCTCAATATCCTGTATGGGGAAGGAACTGGGGGAGTGGGGAGGGAACTGGGGGAAAGCTCACCAAGTGCTATGTGCATGTATGTCTCTATCACTATAAACTACATTATGATGTGAGACCATAATGCACCAATAAAAGTATAAAAAGAAAAGAACAAATTAAAACTAAAATAAGTGTGGTGGGTAAAGATCTGAGCAGACATTAGTGAAATAGAAGACAGAAAAACAATAGAGAAAAATCCATAGAACTAAAAGGTGACTCTTTGAGGTCAATTTAATTATTAAGCCTCTAGCCTGAATAATTAGATCAGAGAGAAAGAGAGAAGATACAAACTACCAATATCAGGAATAAGAGAGATGACATCACATATTCTACAGATATTAAAGGATTATGAGAGAACATGACATACAACTTCATAACAATTTATTTGACAACTTGGATGAGATAGAAATATTCCTTAAAAGATGTAAGCTATCCAAGTTTATTAAAGACATGCTGAATAGTTTTACATCTATTATAGAAATTGAATTCATAATTATAAACCTTCTCATAAACAAAAACTTCAAGCTCAAATGGCTTCAGTGGTGAATTCTGTCAAATATTTAAAGAAGTAATACCAATTCTGTGAAAACTCTTTCAGAAATCAAATACAAGAGGGTATTTGACAACTTACCTTCTGAAAGCAGTATTAGTGATCACAAAACCAAAGACTTCACAAGAGAACTACAGACTACTAATCCTCAAGTACATATATGCAAAAATAATAAATTTTAACAAATCAAAAAAGAACAATACTTCATGACCAGTAATATTTATCCAAGTATTGAAAGTTGTGTTTAACATTTGAAAACCAAAAATGGCAATTTATCTCGGTATCTCAATAGATGCAAAGAAAGCATTTGATAAGACCCATATTTTTCCTGAATAAAAATATAATAGTCTCAGCAGACTAGGAATATAGGAAAACTCCCTCAATCTGATAAAATGTGCCTAAACTTAAAGATAAAATCAAATTTTTAATGCTGAAAGCCAGTGCTGTCCACTTAGATCAGGGACACAGAAAGGATGTCTGCTCTTCCCAGTTCTGTTCAGTATAGCACTGGTGGTAATAAAATAGGTGAGGAGGAGAACAAAAGGCATCCAGAATGGAAAGAAAGAAAACTGTCTCTGTTTGCAGACAGCGTGACCATCTATACAGAAAATCTGGTCAAATCTTTAAAAGTCACCTAGAACCAACAGAGTCAGAATGTTACAGGATTCAAGATCAATATATAAAATAATTTGTATTTATATATGCTAGCAACAATCAAAACTGAAATATAAAAACAACACCCCTTTACAACAGCATCAGAAATGTTAATGACAGATGTGTATACTGAAAACTACAAAACGTTTTTGAGAGGAATTAAAGATGATGTAAACAAATTGAGAGAGATATACTGCTTGCTCTGATATGGAAGGCTTATGAAGATGTCAATTCTCCATATTGATTTATGGATTCAAGGTAATTCAAATAAAATCTCAGCATGCCTTTTCATTAAAATTGACAGGCTGATTCAAATTTATATATATTTAATTTATATATTCATATAAATTTATATAGTCATAAAATATAAGTATATTCATTTAAATTGAATATGTACTCATTATTCACATATATGAGTATATATATATATATATATATTCAACTTATAGAAAAGTAAAATGGACCTCTAGAATAGCCAAAATGATTTTGAAGAAGAACAAAGTTGGAGACTAACATCCTGATGTCAAAATTTATTTTAAGGCTATGATAATCAAGACAGTATGGTATTGGCATAAAGATAGGCACAGATTGTTGAAATAGAATTGAGTACAGAAATAGAACCATACATATACGGACACTGGATTTTTAAAAATGGTGTAAAGGTAACTCAGTGGAAAAGATATAATTTTTTCAATAAATGGTGCTGGGTTGACTGAATATAAATGCAAAAAAAATCACACCATAAACAAAAATTATCTCAAAATCAATCATAGACCTACATATATTTTAATTTGATACATTGTAATTATTCCTAAGTATAAAATTTAACAGCATAAAATTTCTAGAAGAAAACATGAGAGAAAATCTTTGTGACTTTGAGTTAGGCAAAAATTTCTTAGATAAGACACAAAATCATGGAACATAAAGACAACATAAAATAAAGAACATAAAGAACATGAAATAACCATAATTGATAAATTCAACTTTGTTAAAATTAAAGCCTTTTTGCTCTCAGAAAACATTAGTAATAGAATGGAAAGACAAGCCATAGCCTGGGAGAAAATATTTGAAAATTGTATATTTGATAGAGTATTTTTATTCAGTGTAAATAAAGAACTTTCGAAACAACAATAAGTCAAACAACTGAGTTTTGAAAAATAGAAAAATATTTGAAAATACACCTCACTAAAAAAGACAAGCATATGACAAAGAAACATGAAAAGACACCTAATATTCTTAACATATTAGTCACTAAAGAAATACAATTAAAAAACACAATGAAATAAGACTATAGCCTATTACAATGGCTTCAATTTTTAAAACTGACTGTAGGAAGTGCTAATGAGTATGCAAAAGAACTAGCACCCTCATATTCTTCTGGTATGAATGTAAAATTGTATACCCACTTTGAAAAACAATTTAGCACTTTAAGTTAAACAATACTCCTACAGTATGATTTCTTAAGTTAAACATACACCTACCATATGATTCAGCCATTCCACTCCTGGATATTTACCCAAAAGAAAGGAAAGCATATTTCTTACCAAGACTTGAACATCAGTGTTCATAGGTTCTCTTTTTGTTTTTTAAGAGACAGGATCTATGTTTCCCAGACTGTTCTTGAACTCCTGAGTTCAAGTGATCCTCCTGCCTCAACCTCCCCAGTAGCTGGGATTAAAGGAAGGCATGTACCAGTATGTCCTGCTTTTCTTTTCAGTTTTAGAAGTTTCTATTGACATATCTTCAAACTCATCAATTCTTTCCTCGGCTGTGTCCAGTATACTGATGAAACCAAAGGCCTCCATTATTTCTACCAGTGTTTTGGTAATCTAGCATTTCCTTTCGATTCTTCTCTAGACTCTCCATCTCTCTGCTTACATTACCCATCTGTTCTTGCATGTTGTCTACTTTTCCCTTAGAGATGTTAACATATTCTTCATCGTCTTCAAATTGTTTTGAAGCTTTTGTTTGTTTATTTTGCCTTTTAGCATGCCTTGTATTTTTCGTTGTGTTGAAAGACATACAAATGTACTGGGTTGAGTGTTCATACGACCCAAATGTCCAGCTATAAATGAGTAGATAACAAATCGTAGTACATTTCTACAATGGAATACTATCCAGATAGACAAATATGTTAAGTGAAAGTAGCCATATCCCACCAAAGGTAGACATTATGTTATCCCAACTTATATAAACCTCTCAAAAATGCAAACTACTCTATAGTGATAGCAAGAAGGTCAGTAATTGCCTGGGGATGAGATGGAAAAGGTATGAGAAGAAGGAATCACAACAGACCACAAAGAGATTTTGACAGAATGGAGATTGTCATTATCCTGATCATGGTGATGGTTTTATGGGTATACATAGATGTCACAACTTTTCAAGTTTTATTATACAGTTTCTTTTATGTCAATAAAGCTATTAAAAATGTTCCACTGCCTGACTGAGACCTACCCTCCCTACAATAAAATGCAGATTAGCTCAGATTAGAAAGACTTAAAGGCACAGAGGATTAAAGAGTTAAATTGCACAGAGGTTTAACGCTGATGCACTGGTGTTGGCAGAGCTGCATTCCTTTCTGGAAGCTATAGGGAAGGATCTCTTCCCTGTCTTTCCAGAATCTAGACAGCCCTCATCCCTTGGCTCACAGCCCTTTTCTCCATCTTCAAAGCCAGCAGTGGCTGGTTGAGTCCTCACGGTGTATCATTCCTACCTTCTCATCTGTCATCAGATCTCCCCTTGCCTCCCTCTCCTACCCTCCTCTTCCACTTTTAAGGACCTTTGTGATTACATTAGGCTCAGGCAGATAATCCAGGACAACCTCCCCATCTCAAGATCCTTAAATCGCCTGTGTGTGAGATTTCTTTTGCCGTGTAAAGTAACATATGCATGTGTTTCTGGGATTAGAAAGTGAACATGTTTGGAGGGTAATTATTCTGTCTTCCACACTCATTGAGTCATTGGTGTGTGTGCCTGGAAAAGAGGAATCTTAGTGTGCTACAAGAGGATTCCTGGGGCAGGAAGAAAGGCAACCCCTTTCAATGGTGTCCTACAGAAAAGGCAAAAACATCCAGCAAGTCGGAGAGCACTCTTGAGGGTGAGGACCTTGAGTTTGATTAGAACATCATGAAGGAAATGGGGGTGGGATCTGGCAATGAGAGAGAAAAAGAAGACAAGTCCGCTGTGAGGTTCATGCTTTCAAGGGTCTTTCATCATAAACACAATTGCTTTGGCCACCACCCACGCCTGCAGTATAAAAGTCGCAAAAGTTCAGTTTGTGTGATGGATCCATGCCTTCCAGATGAGACAGCAAGGTTAAGGGGCTGCCTGAGGCTGATTTAAGACCATACCGGGGCCAGCCTTGTTCTCAGGTCAGGTCTCCCTCCCCTGGATCACCATTTCCCCTAACTCATCAATGAAATGTCACAGGCTTTGTGTCACTGTGACCAAAATACCTGGCAAGAACAACTTAGAAAAAGAAAAGTTTATTTTGGCTCATGATTTTAGGGGATTCAGTACACTGTCAGCCAACTCCATTGCTCTGGGTCTGAGGTGAGGCAGACCATCAAGGCGGAGGGCACGGTGGAAGAAAACCACTCAACTCAGCTCCTGACAGCCGCAAAGCAGAGAGAGAGGAAGGAGGGGGCAGGGGAAAGATAAACCCTTCCAGGGCATGCCCCTGTGACCACCAATGAGCTCAGAGCCTCATGGTCCAATCAGTGCCTAAAAGCCCCACCTGTAGACACTGCTTCATTGTCTTCAGCACATGAGCTCTGGGGACATTCCAGGTCCGAGCCATGACATTCCTCATTCCTTACTTCACAGTCAGGTTTGGGACCCGTGAAAACACATGTTGCCTCTGGATATGACTGCACCTTGAGCGTCATCATTATAACAGAAGGAAGACTTTCTTTTCTCACCCTGTTTGATTCCATCAGCCCCAAGTCCCAGGGAGGAGGGGTTATAAATCTCTCAGATTTCCAAACACTGCTTGGTTCATATTTACTAACCAGCGGGGTCACTGTGGTGTCAAAGGGCACACACCTGATGAACAGTTTCTTCTATGCAGAATTTTAAGCAGAGCCAGACTCTCTTGAGAGCCTAGTTGCCTTGTTCTGTCTGCTGACTTCCTTAGTTGAGCCTAAACACATCTTCACTTCAAATTCCAGTACCTGGAGCCCAGTAGAACATGGTAGGATCCAAGGATCTGGGACACGTGTTCTGTCTCAGTTTTACCAGGGCACCGTTTTTCCATGTGCAGCTTCTCGTGTGCCATTCTGCACATTCCCACCCTCACTCTTCTCTTCGTTAAACTCTTCAAGGAGCTGGGCATGGTGGCACATGCCTGTAATCCCAGTACTGAGACAGGAGGATCCCAGGTTCAAGGACAGCCTCAGCAAGTAGTAAGACTCTCCTTAACCTAGTCAGACCCTGTTTCAAAATAAAAAATAAAATATGGCTGGTGGTGTATCTCAGAGGTAGAATGCCCCTGGGTTCAATCCCCAGTACCACAAAAATAAAAATAGAAAAAGACTCAAGAAAGCCAACTCTAAACACACCCACACACACACATTCATACTGCTAAATCTCCCTACATACCTAGTAACTATGATACCCTGAACAAGAGGCAAATTACTTAACCTCTCTGTTGTTTATTTCTCACCTCTGATGTGGAGATACTGTGATATGTATCTTATGGGATTAAATGGGTTTATATGTGAAAGGTGATTAGATTAGTTCCTGGTTACATAGTCAACATTCAACAAATGCTCGCTTAGTTGTTTGTTTTAAATATGTTAGGAACCCTTACTTTTTTCTTTCACATTTTTCATTCTGCTTAGGCATCTTTCCCCTCCATGAAGCTGTAGTTTCCATGAGGGCAGGAACCATGTCACATCTATCTTTTCATCCCTACCTTTGAGTCAGTCCCTGACACCCAGGCACTCAGTGAGTGTTGAATGGAGAAATAAACCGCTAAATGAGAAATATAATATGGGCTACATCTGAAGTCAAATAGGTTGTATGAAGAGACTAAGTATAGCCCTTTTTGCTATAGAAAAAAATAGAGTAAGAGGAAATATACCAGAATATTAAGAATGCTTATTCTTGGCAGGTGAGACAATATATAACATTTATTTTCTTCTTCTTACTTTTCTGTTTTTCTTATAACAAGAGGGTGGAAAGGGGCAGGGTTGGGTACACAGCAGGGCCATCAGTGCATGCAAAAGACTGATCCCTGCTCTAAGGCAAGAGATGCAGGAATCACATTCATGAAGGTGACACTGACTACACTAACAGAATGACATGGAAATTTTGGTATCTTAATGTGATAGAGATTTATTCTCATGCATATCTTTAGAGGTGTGTGAGTGTGTGTGTGTATGTGTGTGTGTGTGTGTGTGTGTGTGTGTGTGTGTGTGTGTGCTCCATGTAGCCATTCAGGGACCACGCCTCGGGGGATTCTAGGTCGCCCTAGCCTCAGCAGCTGGCTAGTAGACTGATGGGAAGAGGACATGTGGAGGCTGGTATAGTAGGCAGCACATGGTGTCCCTTGTTTCCACCCACATCCCCTAATCTGAGTTCAAGGGCACAGCCACACCCAGCAAGGGAGACTGAGGAATGAAGGTTGGTGTGCAGGCAGACAGAGAATTAGCCTGCTTGCCCTGCAGCCCCTCCCACACCACGCCGTTGGTTGACCCAGCAGTGACCTCCTGACTGGGCTTTCCTCCTCACGTCTCTCCCCCTCTCCATCTACCTTACACTGTGACAAGGGACTGTTCTAAAATAAATGTTGGGCATGTCACTTACCTTCCTTGGCTCACTTGCTTCCCTTAGCTCCCAGTTACCTTCTCTCAAAGATAAATCTCACTTCATAAAATCAGGTACACAAATAATATTTCTGTCTATGACTAAATTTAATTTCAATTTATGCTCCCATCCTGCCAGGAAGTAGAAATGTAACCTAAATTCAGTGGTTTGCGCCTCCCTTACCCCGTCCCCCCCCACTCTGAGGTGAAGTTGGGGAGGGTATCGCACAATACCAAGGCTGTGGGTGAGCATATGATTCTCAGTGGTAGTCTTAGAAAGGTTTTCCAAAAGAAACCAAAAGCATTTCTTGCCCTTAGAATTCTCCAGGAAACCATATCTTGAGAATCTCATTCAAATAGTGAAAAGAGGCAAACCAAATGCAAAAGTACAAAAAGAAAAAAAAATTAAAAACAAGAAAATGAGATGTCATTGTGGGCACAGGAGTAAAGGAGCCATTTAAAAATTCACTGCAGAAGATGAAATCTCTTGCATACATATTTTTATAAAAGAGTAGAAAAGTAATCCGAGATAAGAATGTAATATAGAAGCCAGGTAGCTAGGATACTGTGCAAAAACAAGCAACAGCATATGTATTAATGCTTTTTTATTGGCAAATTAAAATTATAATTTATAGTTAAACATATTTGCACATCTATACAGTTCCATTCTTCCAAAATGCTGTGTGCACTTTAACTTTTAGGCAGGCAAAATAATTCCAATAAATGATATGAAGATATATCTATGCTCTACTGACTTATAGTCAAATGTATGAAGGAAGGGAATGTGTACTGATGTGGAAAAAAACAAAATATTACATCTGGAAAGAGCCTCAATTTTTATATGGTGTCTGCAGAAGCAATGGTCTGCCCAATATCACACAGCTAATAAATAACAAGCTGGGTCCAGGATCCAGACCTCCACACCTGCTCTCAGCTGAAACAATGTGGTTGGACAAGGAAATTGGCATGTTTTACACAGAACTTATGAAGGTAGTGGCCTTGAGTGTTGCTGAAAAGAATTGATGTCAGAGCACAAAGCGTCAGTCAACAACTGCAGGTTTGCTTGTACTCTGAACAGGCTTTGCCACCTCCTAGCCAGAATCATTACTCATTTCTTGGGCTTTAAATCTCCCTATGGCCAGCACTGCTTTCTGCACACACTCTTATTGTTATGGTTAATTTGACTGGTTTAAGGGATACCCAAATAATGAGTAAAACATAATTTCTACATGTGATTCCAGAAGCACTGGCATTTGAGTCAGTAGACTGAGTAAAGAAGATCTACCCTCACCAATATGGAGATGGGCATCATCCAACTCATGGAGGGTCTGAATAGAACACAAAGGCTGAGGGAAGGTGACACTGCTCTCTGTCATAGATAAGACATCCATGTTCCTGAACATTGACCCACTTGGTTCTCAGACCTTCAGGTTTGGACTGAGATTATGTCTCTGGGTTTTCTAAGCTCTAGCTTGCGCAGTTGTTTAGCCATCTAAACATGTAAGCTAATTCCTCATAATAAGTCTCCTTTGTCTACCTATGTATATCCTATTGGTCCTGTTTCTCTGGAGAACCATGACTAATACACTGATCGGCCTCCGCCCTCCATGCGCAGCCCCCTCCCTTCAGCAACAGCATCTCAGTTGCCTTTGGAGAATGACCCTTTCTCTGAGTACATGGTGACTTGGGGACACACTATAGTGTCTGGTTAGTCCCATGGTTGAGGAGGGTACATGTGAGCTGTACAATCAGAGACCCTCTCCTGGAAAGTCTAATCTTTCTTAGAGTAACACAAAGATGAAAAGATAGGTAGACCCAATTTATCCAGTAAGGACACTGAAGAGAGTTCCCACTCCCAAGATAATCAGTGTTTCTCTAGTTCCCATTTTTCTGAGAACTGGTTATTTAGCTCTCCTTTCAACTTGGTATGCCATCTCAGTTCCTTCCAATAACTACTTTCTTTGCCAAAGTTTGCTAGGATTGGTTTTGTTTACCTGCAGTCAACCCTAACTGAGAACACATTCATTTAGTGGAATTATTGATCAACCTCCATTTAATTGACTTATTTATTTAATTATTTATTCATTCATTCATTCATTCATTCATTCATTCATTTTGCAGTACTGGGGATTGAATCCAGGGCCTTGGGCATGCTAGTCAACTGCTCTACCCCTGAACCACATCCTCAACCCTAATTGATTTCTTAGTAACCAAGTACTAACTAGAGCCTCAGCATTCTGATCACTAACATCCAGTGTGTCTGACTCCAGTCTACCCATGCACTCCATTTGAGCTCTGTTTACCAAGTATTGCAGTATTTATTCCCAAATCTGTTTATGCTGTTTGCATACATTATAACAATTGTGTATTGTAATTAAATGTTATCCAAACCAATGAAATGCAAAGGCAAAGACTCCTAGGAAAACTGAGTTGAATGCTCAGTCTTGATAAAGGTAAGCAAGCAAAAAATGTAATAACTTAGTTGTGTGGGTGAGAGGATTGTCAGATAATAGTACAAAAATAATAAAGTTCTAGGAGTATTTTTCTTAAGTCAGATTGCTTCTCAACAGCTGTTAAGGTCTTCCTCCCTGCTAAAAAATCAAAACTAGACATCATAGGAAGTTTCTAATGGGTAATTCCAATCAGCAGACCCAAAAGCCAAAGAAAAGCCCTTATCCCTGTGAGAAATTGGAAAACAAATGAACATTTATGAACAGTAAATTAAAATACTTAAGATATATATTATATATTATGATTTTTTGGCTGAAGTGTGTTTCTTCAATTTAAGTAAAGGATCAAATTAAAAAGGGGGACTTTGTATAAAAAGACCAGAGGGAAGCTTCCATACTTGTATCTATTCATGTATCAGTACTCAGTGGTACTGGCCCAAATTGAATTTAATGGCATTTCCCAATTCTTTGCCTCTCAAAATATAAGAATTGAAAAATATCTGAAGGATCTTCTAGTTCCCATCTTTTCTTTACAGATTAAAAAGCGGAGGTCCAGAGAGGGGAAGTGACTATGCTGAATCACATGGTGGTACACGATGGAGCTGGGACTGTGACCCAGGTCTCCTTAACACATGAGCTCATTTGGCAGCACGGGGATTTGGTCCAAATAATTTGATTCATTACTTTATTTATTTGTAGACATAGTTTAAATACAAAAAAGGAATTCTAATTAAACAATGTGAGCTAAATTATAAGGCCATTTTAGGAATAGTATGTAGTCCAAAAGTTATGACGTTCATT
The DNA here is from genome assembly GCA_004027185.1 of Glis glis. NCBI lineage: Eukaryota > Metazoa > Chordata > Mammalia > Rodentia > Gliridae > Glis > Glis glis. Next base: position 56,606 of record PVJS01000541.1, on the reverse strand, counting down.
ACTCAGAAATGAAGGAAATGGGATTGAATGACTGTGGGAACCCTGAATAAATCACAATTAACTCACTTGGAATATTTCAATTTTCTGAATGCTGATGATGAGCCACACTCTCCCTGGTCAGATTCTCACATCTCCAACTCCCTTTACCTGATGCAGCTTTATAAATGAAGAGAACTATCTTTTATAGTCAGCGACCAGACCAGCAAGATCTTTTCCTTAATTATCCCAGGCATGAAGATGGCCTCTCACCAGAGTAGATGTGAGCGTAAAGATTAATGGTCAAGTAGGTCAAGAAAGCGGGATTGGCTTGATCTACTTTTCACTGATGTTTTTCTCCTTTGTACAATTGGCTACACTTTCAGCAGAACTAACAAAATTGAATGATGGTTTGGTGTTGGGTAGTCAAGGGCAAAAAGAGTTTATCATCCACCTCTTCTAATAATGATGCTATGTTGGAGACATGGGGCAGGCTCAGCAACTCCCATCTTTCCTCCTCCTTCCCTTTCTCTGAGAATAGTTGCCATGTTTTGTCTCACTATCCTCTCAAAAGATGGATAGTGCTGCCCCAAACCACAGTCTTGGCTAGGCCAAACTACTATAGTTGGGATGGGAAAGTCTCTGCCTCTCTGCTGGGCTATATTTCCTAGGAATCGCCAGTAATCCAGATCAGACAGGGGTTGCAAAGTCTGATGCTTAAAGGTCAGGTAAGCACTATATGTGTTGAGGTGAATGGAGCTGGAGGTGGCAGGGCTGAGGTTGCTCTGTGTAAAGTGGGGAATCTATGCCCGTATAGGGCAAGAACAGGGCAACTCCAGCCTACTGGGGGATATGAGCCCCGTCAGCTACATCTCTAGGTTGTATAGAGACCAAAAAATACAATTATTTTATGTAAAAGCCTCCTGATTCTAAAATTAGTTAAAATTTTAAACACTGTTTAAACCAAACAAAATGTGTCTTTAGACCAGCTACAATCCATGAGCTACCAGTGGGAGACCTCTGACTAACCCAGCCTCCCTCACTGCCAGGTGGCTCCTGACCAACCATCCCCTCACAGAAATGATAAAATTGGCAACACGACCTTAAGATTTGGAGGAAAAAGCAAAGCTTTGTCTTGTTTTCATTTTAGACCACTTGGATTTGTCCATGCTCACCAGGAGTCCTTCCAAGTGGCCCAGCCTTGCTGATCAAATTCAACATTAGGACTTGGGGCCAAAATCTCCGCATCAGAGTATTTATTCTTTTCCCAGGTGAATTTTCTTATTCTGTATTGACAACTCCCCCCCTCCCCACCCGCCCCTTGATTCTCTGGGAAAGTGATACAGCAAGAATCAGTGGGTCAAGGCCTCATGTCCCGCTATCTTTCCTCGTTTGAACTATCTGCAGGTAGCCCTGTTACACCTCCCAAAACTTCCTTTATACGAGAGAAGTGGGAAAGCGGTAAGGACCAATATGTCAACTAGTCTACCTGAATCCCACTTCAATGACTCTGCATAGACGCAACAAAAATTTTGGAAGACTTCACTGGAGTTCACTATTAAAGACACAGTAATCTCATTTAATGAAAGCATTCTATATATTTGACACTTCTAATATGTTAGGGATCACAGTATTCCTATAAGTAATTAGAATTCAATAGGACTAATTGTTCATTATAGGAAGATCAAAATACTTTACATATCCTTTGATTCCAAAGACTTCATGTAATTAAAGAATGCCACAGTTTGGCATTTGATCTTTCGTATTATCTCTGTACTCAGTTAATAAGTTTTTAGTTGAAAATCATCTCATTGAATGAAACTACAATGTGTTAACTGAACCAAACAATATCTGATATTCATCATTAATAGCATGAGAAGGCAGAGGCTCTATTAAGCAATTTACAAAGTGCGTATTATTTGCAATTCTATGTACTAATAAAAGAATACTAGTTGATCTTTTTTTCTGAAAAATACTCAACAAATCCACTGTCAGGAAAGACCTTTGGGTAAGATCAGCTGTGGTTTGTGGGTGCAGTCATACTCCCTGTTCTTTGGTGTCACACTCCTGTTCCTTGCAGTGGAATTGGAGGGTTAGGCAGGATCTTCCCTAATGACCTTTCAGATCCCCGACTTGTTGCAGAAATTTGGGCTGTGGACTCCAGTATTTGGGTTTGAGTTCCTGCTCTACCACTCACTACTGAATGACCTTGGATAAGCCCCTCTTCCAACACCAGTATTCTCATCTGTAATTGGGAATAATTGCTATTAATGTCATTGTGATTGCAATGATTAAATGAGATAATGCATGCTCTTGGACCAGTGCTTATCACATGGTGAGGGTCACCATCCCCACCAAAATAACTAATATTATCCTAGCACTCACCCCGGCCACGGGTCCCAGTTCCACAGTTAACTAACTTTGAGCAAGCTGGTCTTACAAAGGCCTTGATTTTGCATCTATAAATGAAGGTATTGAACTGGCATTGTTGATACCCAACAACTATTAATTTATAACCTCCCAGAGATGAAATTTGAGTGTTCCTGGCCATTCTGAAGTATATATTTCTATCTAGGTTAACTAACCTCAGCCCAAGGATGTGGGATAAAATGAACAAATCTTTCACATTAATTACAGATAATATAACACTTCTCATATTTCTGTAGAGAGGAACATTACCCTAAGCAGGAAAAGTATGGGAGAAATATCTGGACGTCTACCTTCCTGCCCCTCCCCCTCCCCCTCTTTCTCCTCTCTGAGCAGTTGAATGAGTTGGGGAGAAGAGACTGCACAGAGGAGTTCAGCATTCTCCCTGTAGGAACGGCCTTGCCCCAGAATGTGCTCTCTGCCTTGTAAAAGACTGCAGCAGTCCCCTCTGCCCTGGCTGGGTAGGTGGGCTTAATTCAGAGAGAAAGGTATTGGTGGTTGCAGATCCACGCTGGTCCAACATGACTGCATCAGCAAACCTGGCATTTTTATCTTTAGCTATCTCATTTCCAGTGATGTATTTCTTTTTTTTTTTTTTTTTTTTTTGCGGTACCGGGGATTGAACCCAGGGGCGTTCTGCCTCCGCACTACATCCCTGGCCCTATTTTTTATATTTTATTTTGAAACCGGGTCTCACGAAGTTGCAGAGGGCCTCACTAAGTAGAGAGAGAGAGAGACAGGGAGAGAGAGAGAGAGAGAGCGAGCTGAGGCTGGCCGCGAACCCGGATCCTCCGGTCTCCGCCTCCCAAAGTACTGGGATTACAAGCGTGCGCCACCACTCCCGGCTTCCAGTGATGTATTTCTGAAGGAGGTCTAAACCCTGAAGAGGAAGGAAGCTGCTATATATGTGACCCCCAAAGCCTCAATAAATATCTCAGGATCTATTTGAATTGCTTAGAAGAAAAATGCTCAAGCCCACTATGGCTTGTTTACACTATGATGCAATTCCCTAGCCAGACCAGACCACAAGGATCCAAATTTTCCAGGGACCTATAAAGAAATATTCCTGGTTAAAAGGTGCAGGTCTTCAGGCTCCAGCTGTCCAGCCACTGCTCTCTGAGCCAAGCCTCCTTGGTTGAGGGCTTTTTCTTTGGAATGTGACTGCCTCCCCAGTTCTACCCTGCCTCAGCTAAAAGCTTCTCTGTTCCAGCTCTGAAATCCCAAGAAACTATCCATCTTGTTCTTATTTAAACATTCTGGCCCCAGAATAACTTGCAGGATGAAAGGGGGTCTTATTTTGACTCTGCTGGGCTATTCTGCATGGCACACGCACCTTTTCTATGTGCTTGTTTTTAGCACTACCTCCAACACACTAACCAGAAAAAGTTTCTCTCCTTCCCAGCTTAATTTCACATGAGCTCTTTAAACATCACAACACATTCCAGGAGCTGAGGTGATTGCACACATCATTGCCAGAGCAATTATATTTCATGTCTTCTACTCTTCCTGCTGGTCTTTGCAAATGGGTTGAAATCGGTTTGAAATGATCTCATAAGAACCATATTAAACCATGAGCCAAGCACGGTGGGTCATGCCTATAATCTCAGTACTTGAGAGGCTGAGACAGGAAGATTGCAGGTTCAAGGCCAGCCTCAGCAACTTAACGAGACTCTGTTTCAAAATAAAAAATAAAAATAGTGCCGGGGGTATAGCTTGGAGGTAGAATGCTCCTGGGTTCAATCCTCAGCATATATATTCTAGATAATAAAAATAGCAAGAACATTTGTTTCCCTTTAAGGTAAACCAAAGCCAAGCTTCCCCGTACATATAATAACCGTGCATGAACCAGTGCCGTGCCTCCACCTAAGATGGTGCAGAATTTAGGTCCTTTCTAACCACTCCAGCACACAGGTATCTGATAGTAATAAAGATATGTATCTTTGATCTACAGTTGATGGGCCCTGCCAGGCATCCATTGATTTCACAAATTTTTTTTTCCAGGTTGTAAAAGGAACTGATAAGCCATTTCCTCTAATCACCACAGCACTTCAGGCTGAGCTGAGCCCTCTTTCATATTGATCTACCCTCTTCACTCTCAGCCCTCGCTCCAGCCCTAAGCAAGGCAGAAATTTCCTTTAAAACACTTCAAAACCTCTCCACATAATTCTGGTAAGGTCCAGAGAAGTATAATTCTTCCCCTGGATTTTATTTTCCGCAACACTAAAGCTCTTGCCTTAGCTATTGAAAAGGAGAATGATTGGATGGAGGCGGTCAGAGATGCAGCTTTCTCTAGCTATAGTTGCATGCTTTAAAACAGGGAGATTGCAATCTACTTTTTTGAGAATTATTTTCCCCTGAGAATGACAGCTAATGTTGCAGGTGAAGCAAATAGGAATACTGTCTAAGTACAGAAACGCCTCATTTGGGGTAGTTTTTATTTAGATGATAGCATTCTAACATTTATCCTAAAATATTAAAAAATAGTAAATCATTGCAGGTGAATTGTAGTTTTAAAATCCTTTCTCCCCTGAAACTTGGTTGTTATTGCTTTTTAAGGGTCATTAACATATGTGCACCTGAGAGAATGCTGTCAGAAAAACCTTGTCTGGATAAAATCAAGAGCTACCAAAGCAGCTGTCCATGTAGAAAAGGGACAGGAGAGCCCCCGCGCATCTTTCTGGTGCTCTGGCACCCACAGAACCTGCAGAGAATCTAGTTACAGGAGGCCAGTGACCTGAACGATACATATCTGGGATGTTTTTAATGAAAAAAAAAACTAACATTTACAAAGGAAATACAACAAAAACTGACGTACCCACCCCTCAAAATGAACCATATTTTGCAATATTTACTGCAAGGTCTCTTTCATTTAAAGAAATAGACACATAATACAAGGTAAGTTGACATCTCCTCTTTTCCCCTCCTCGGGCGTGTTTACTTCTCCCCAGTCCCAAAATATAAACTCTCACACTAAATATAGGATATGTTTAATCCATGCTCATAAACTTTTACTGTTATCACCACAAGGGGGTATGAGGAGGTCTCTCCTTGACATGTTGCAGAAGAGAATTTAAAGATAAATCTGGCTTTTTGTTTGTTTGTTTTTTTTTTTTTTTTTTTTTTTTTTTTACCGGGGATTGAACCCAGGGGCGTTCTACCTCCGGGCTACACCTCCGGTCCTATTTTTTATACTTTATTTTGAAACCGGGTCTCACTAGGTTGCGAAGGGCCTCACTAAGTAGCTGAGGCTGGCCGCGAACCTGGATCCTCCAGTCTCAGCCTCCCAAGTACTGGGATTACAAGCGTGCGCCACCACGCCCGGCTTTAGTAGAAAGTGAAAGATGAAGGTAAGCATTTTCAGAACAGAATGCAGGCTATCTAGAGAACGAGAAGCACTTTGGGGTCCTGGGCTCTTGTAAAGAAAACTTTGCAAAGGGTGGGCCTGGGAAGGTACCTAGGAATTGCATCAGCCTGGTGACCTTAGTTCTTTGATCATGAATCGCAAGACCTTGATGGTGAACTGGCCCTCTCTAGGACCTTCAGGGCTCTTCTATCTAGATAATGTTTGCAATGTACCTATATTATAAAGTTCTTAAAAATACATCTCCCTTTGCTCTATCTAGTCTGAAAATACATTGTATAGGCTAAAAGTACATTTAAGTTTTTATCAAAATGAGGCAATTTTCTTAGATGACTGAATTTACAGTTACTTTAAGATTTGTAGATTTATCAGAAATTTAGGGGAGGCAGGTCTAGAGGAAAAAAACAAGTCTGGGGAGTAAGTCTGATCATGGGCTTTTAGATTTACAGCTACAATTTGTTTTTCCTTCCTTTTTGACTCCTTTCTACCTATCTTACCTTAGTGTGAGTGTGTATATCTACATATACCCATCAGTGCTGCATAGCATTACCACATGCACCATTTTTAATTTAAATGAATACTATCAAAATGTAGCTCACTTTTTCTCATTCAATATTGTTGTTGTTTTCAAGATTCATCATATGAGAATATTTATTCATTTTAGTATTGTGCAACATTCCATCTTCATCAATATATCACAATTTAGCAATCCCCATGATCTGAGTCATTTCCAATTTTTGTTACTAAAAAGAATGCTACCACTATGGAGAACCGTATGGAGGTGACTCGAAAGACAAGGAATGGAACCTTCATATGGCCCAGCTATACCACTCCTCAGCTTCTTTCCAAAAGAATTAGTCAGAATACTACAGTGATAATCCATATCTATGTTTATAGCAGAACAGTAGCCAAATTAGGTGTTTGTCAACAGATGAGTAGATAAAGAAAATGTGGTATATACACACAATGGAGTTTTACTCAGCCATAAAGAAGAACAAAATTATGTCATTTGCAGGAAAATGGATGGAACAAGAGAACATTATGCTAAGTTAGATAAGCCAGTCTTAGACAGTCAAGGGTCCTGTTTTCTCTCACGTGTGGAAGCTAAAGAGAAAAAAGGAAAGAAACCAGAATCCATGAAGCTGAGGGTTAGAATAGAATAGTGGAAGGTATTGGGAGAGGGAGGAGAAAAAAAGAAGACTTGAAGAAGGAAACAGACCAAATAATAATATATCCTTATATGAAGGTATTGCTAGTAACTTTACTAGCATGTATGGGGAGGGAGAAGGTGAGGGGAGAGGGGTGGGTTGCAGAGAGAAACACACCAAGAGATCTTGTGTGCCTATATGAAAGTATCACTTTGGATCTCACTATGATGTACAATTACATTGCACCAATATCATTCTTTTTAAAATAAAAAAGAATGCTGCAAAGAGCATTCTTTGAATGCCTTCTTGTTGCACACGTACAATTTTCACTAGGATAGAAACCTAGAGGTTGAACTGATGGTCACAGGGCATGCATGTATTCTCAACTCTGCTTAACATCACCAAATCACTTTCCAGAGCGACTGTACCAATGGGCACTCTTACCACCAGTGATTATGAGTTCTCTTTCCCCCCACACACACTTTGTATTAGCACACTGCTTAAGCTCTGCCAGTTTTATGGTTGTGGAATGTCATCTAGTTGTTTTAATTTATATGTCTCCAGATATGAGTAAGGTTAAGAATCTCTATATGCTTATTGGTCACTTGATTTTTTCTTCTGTGAAATTTCTCCTGTATCCTCTGCCAATTATTCTGTATGGTTGTTCATGTTTATATTATTGATTTGTAAGCTTCTTAGAATGACTATTTAGTAATCCTTTTTTCTTTTACTTTTTTCAAACATATGTTATACCTACAAACTCCACTATGCTTGAAAATTAAGAGTGGCAGATTCATGTACTCAGTATTTTTTTTTTAGTACTAAAGGTTAATCTAAAGAATTTATGAGACAGTGATATTAAGAAGCCTTCTGGTCTGGGCATGAGGTTGTTCAGGACCCATGGATGATTGGGAAGAGGGCAGAATCTAAAGGTTTGATGAAAAGTCTTAGGGATACAATTATGTCATACTCTCAGCAGTACAAAGTCATAACCTAACTGGAATAGGTCTTATCAGAAAATGACTTAAATTTGAACTCTCTCAACCCTCCAGCATTTCTAAGTCCTGATCTGAGAATTGCCCAGTCTTTGTAACTGGGTACTCATGACCTATTTCCAACATTTACACAGATCACTTTCCCTTTAAGGGAGGGGAGATCACTGTCACTCACTTACCTGCAACCGTGACTACTGTAAAGAATTTTTCATCCGAAATTTGCTGCCACAGAATTGGAATACCAGATTTCCCTAAGCAATGTCATCACTGACGTTGTTAGACTAATTATTGGAAGTGTTATTTTACAAAAGCTGTGTTTCTAAAAATTCCTGGAGGTCTTTTTTCTGTTGTGGTTAGTTTGTTGGTAGGAGGGGTTGTTCTGCTTATAACTGTAGAAAAGAAATTCAACAATAATCAAATTTAACAAAGACTTCTTAAATAGATAGGCAGAATCTACCCATACCCCCTAAATGGAGGGGGAAGGGTTGGGTTGGATTAGGCTTGATTCTTTTCCTTCCCCATGATAGGAAGGAGAAGAAATAAAGAATTTGCCATTAGGAATCAGAGAACATGGATGACAGGCTTTCCAAGCAACTCTTTTGAGAAGAAGGTTAAAGATAAGTGCAACCATTTTCCTGCAAATGACATAATTTTGTTCTTCTTTATGGTGGAGTAAAATTCCATTGTACATATATAAAACATTTTCGTTATTCATTTATCTGTTGCCAGACACCTAGGTTGATTCTATAATTTGGATATTGTGAGCTGTGCTTTTATGAATATGGGTATGCATGTATCTCTACAGTATTCTGATTTTAATTCTTTTGGAAAGGTACCAAGGAGTGGTATAGCTGGGTCACATGGTGGTAACAGATGGAACTAGAGAATATTACACTAAGTGATATCAGCCAGTCACAGGAAGTCATGGGTCATATGTTTTTTCCCAAGTGGAAGCTAGAGAGAAAATAGGAAACAAAAGGGATCTTAAATAAATGAGAGAGACCAGAAGACTAATGGAAGGGGGTAGGGGAGGGAGGTGGGGAGAGGATAAAGGAGAGCTGATGAAAGAAATAATTCAAATGATGCTATGTCCATATAGAAGGTATCACTACCAATCTCACTAATATTTACAGGAAAGGGGGGATCAAGAGGGAAACATACAAGTGCTATGTGAATGTATGTCTATATCACTTTGAACCTCACTAAGATGTATAATTATAATGCACCAATAAAAATATTCAAAGGTATATAAACCACACACACACACACAAAAAAAAATAAGTGCAAGTGTAACCTTATTAAAGGAAAAGCCGAGAATGCCTGGCATCTCCTTAAGGCAGGAACTCTTCCAATACACTGGACTGCAGTAAAGAGAGCAGACATACAGAGAAAGAGACGAAAGCTGGACACAACTGATACAACAGACATAGGAAGGTCACTCCTGGCTCCACTGCCTTGAACACAGGGAAAAAAATGGTGCAGAGACAAAGCGGTTCTTCTGACAGCCTCACAGCCCTACGTCTTTCTCTATTCCCAACCAGATGGCAGAATCACTGAACTAATCCTGGAAACTTAGGCCAGCTAGTCCTCCCACCAGAGCTTTGAAGAGACTGTCCTAAAGTGGTTTAGGGATATTAGGAATCTAGGGCCCACACAGAACCTGCCCATTTATTTTAGACTTAATGCCATCCTTGGGTTAATCTCGTCATATTCTGGGATGTGTAAACAATACAGAATCTAAGAAAACATTCTTCAAAACAAAGGTAAATAAACCTGTGGTCAAGAAACAGAAAGAGCATCCACCTGAAAAAAAAATACTATATTAAAACAGAAAGTTCAGATAGCACCTGCTTTGGGCTCATAATAAAATTCAATAAAATAGCCTCTGAGACAAAAAAGAAAGATTAGATCATAGTCTTATATTGAAAAATAAAGGGAACTAGGTAGATAGTAAGAAATAGGAAGAAACTAATATTACTATGATTAAAATTTTAAACTCATGATCAATAAAGAGTAGAATCACTACTGTAGAAACTGAATTAGTCGTGTAAAGGACAAGATGGAATCATGCTCACAGATAAGAAACGGACAGACATAAATGAGAGAAAAACATGTGAAACAGACATAAAAGTTAAGCACAATAGAAAACCATGTCCCAGCCGGGCGTGGTGGTGACACTTGTAATTCCAGTACTTGGGAGGCTGAGACAGGAGGATCACAGGTCCGCAGCCAGCCTCAGCTACTTAGTGAGGCCCTCTGCGACTTAGTGAGACCCTTTTTCAAAATAAAGAATAAAAAATAAGGCTGGGTGTGTAGTGCGGAGGTAGAATACCCCTGGGTTCAATCCCCAGTACCGGCTGAAGATCTGACTTTGCAGATCATAAGTGTTTGTCACATTGCAAGCAAAATTGTTAAAATGAGATCAGCACTTAGTCATATCCTGGTTAAATATTTGAATTTAAAGTGAAGTGATTTCCCAGAAAGAGTTAGGCAGCGGAGGGTGCGTTCTACAGGGGAAAAAGGAGTAGTTATAAAGGAAAACCATCAGCTTGGCCTTAGACATCTTCCACACAATATTAAAAGTCAAATAATAAGAAAAACTAAAATAAAATATTCAAAATAATGTGTTTAGGATAAAATCATAAATTAAAATAGCAATAAAACAATAAAAAAGCAATAAAACAAATCTAATGATGAAAGTCCTCAGGACCAAAAGAGATAGACACAAAGAACCCAAGAATAAGTAAGTTACTTAAAAAGAGGTTAAAAAGGACAATCAATGCCATTTCAATATAGATTTGTCTATATAGTTATTTTGTATACATTATTACAAAATGGGATGAAAATTCTATAATTCTTAAAAAAGAAAATGTGTGATACTAAAAAATAATAATTTATAATAATTGAGGCTAAGGTCTCAACATATAAAGAATAGAAGAAGGACATTTAGAGTTAGAGAAATAAGTGGATTTCTGAATTTTTATGAGGCAACATAAATCATAAATTTATATTCATAATGTTGATAGCCACACTTTTTTTTTTTTTGCGGTACTGGGGATTGAACCCAGGGGCGTTCTACCTCCGCGCTACACCCCTGGCCCTATTTTTTATATTTTATTTTGAAACTGACCGGGTCTCACAAAGTTGCAGAGGGCCTCACTAAGTAGAGAGAGAGAGAGAGCTGAGGCTGGCCGTGAACCCGAATCCTCCAGTCTCCGCTTCCCAAAGTACTGGGATTACAAGCGTGCGCCACCACACCCGGCCACTTTTTTTTTTTTTTTTACAATTTAAGGATATTAGGAAAATTTAAATTAAGATGTATGCCATTCAAGTTAAGTAACTCACACTCCTTGGTCTCTTTCCAAAAAATAATTTCAAAAGTCAGAAAACTATAGTGACACATGCATATCCATGTTTATTGCAGCACAATTCACAGTAGCCAAATTATGGAACCAACCGAGGTGTCTGTCAACAGATGAATGGGTAAATAAAATGTGCAATATACACGTAATAGAATTTTCTCAGCCATAAAGAACAAAATTATGTCATTTGCAGGAAAATGGAGGGAACTAGAGAATATTATGCTGAGATCAGCCAGTCTCAGAAAGTCAAGGATCATATGTTTTATCTGTTACGCAGAAGCTAGAAAGAAAATAGGAAACAAAATGGACTTCAGATAAATGAGGAGAGAGACCAGTAGAATAGTGGAAGGGGATTGGGAGAAAGAGTTGGGGAGGAGGAAGATGAGGCATGAAGAAGAAAACAGTTCAGATAATGCTATGTTCATACATGAAGGTATCACTACCAAATCTCACATCTACAGGGAGGGATGCGGGTAGGGTGGGGTCTGCAGGGAATAACACCAAGTGTTGTGCACATGTAAGTTTGTGTCAAATTGAACTTCACTATCATGTACAATTACAATGCACTAATAAAATTATGTTTAAAATTGTTAAATAGTAACTTATAGTTCACAATGTCTCCAAGAGAAGATATGCAACAACTAGCATAGCTATGGATCAAGAAGCACCCTTTAAACTTTATAAACACAGTGTAAATAGCAAAATCTTCCTACTGCTTTTTTCTGAATGGAGATGAATTTACAACTTACAAATTTACTTGGCTCCCACTAATAGTTCAGTGAGTTTATATTTCTTCTGCAGTTAGCCTGTCAAATTCTTGGCTTTTAATTTTATTATCCAGATTTTTTTTTTTTTTGTGGTACCGGGGATTGAACCCAGGGGCGTTTTACCTCCAAGGTACACCCCCAGCCCTATTTTTTTTTTTATCCTTTATTTTTTGAAACCGGGTCTCGCGAAGTTGCGGAGGGCCTCACTAGGTAGAGAGAGAGAGAGAGACAGGGGGAGAGAGAGAGAGAGAGCTGAGGCTGGCCGCAAACCCGGATCCTCCGGTCTCCGCCTCCCAAAGTACTGGGATTACAAGCGTGCGCCACCACGCCCGGAGATTTTTTTATTATTAATAAAACTACCGCCATCAGTGTCATGGGCTGAAGTTTCATGAGGTCTTGACAGTCGTAACAATTCTAGAATGGTAACAAATGAGCATGCAAATCAATTTCAACTAACACACCCTAGATTAATGAAAGACTCAACTTTCACATCCTTGACTCTGTGTCCACAGATACAATAATCAGCGTATTTTGCTACATAAAAAGGTTCTGTGCCCCTGTTGTGTGTGTGTGTGTGTGTGTGTGTGTGTGTGTGTGTGTGTTTCAATCAGTGAACAAACCTCAATCTGCTTCCTACTACACAAGGTGAGATGGAAGTTGATCATTCCGAATCCAAAATATCTAACAGATATTAGAGGTGTGTGGGGGTGTGTGTGTGTTTTCAAAAATAAATATATCTGTGTTATAGAGGGAAAACCATTTACTAAATAGAGAATTTTTTTTAAAAAATCACTAGGAATGGATAGATGGAAAGGTAAGTTTTATATCACTGCTGAATTTATAACCTATGCAGACAGTTCCGAATAAGATACTAAAATGATGGTTTAAGGAGAGAAAGAGCTAAACTTGAGAAATTTCAAAACAGTATATATTTCTTACATGGGGGGGGGTAGGATGACCTCAAATGCCTTTGTTATTCAGACCCAAGGTAGAAGAACATAATGTTGAGACAATCTGCCTTTGATACATAACACATTCTTTCTCTCTAGATATGGAGCACAATGCATTTCAGAAAGTTTAAAGAAACAAGAAACTGAGAAGACTAACGCATAGTTCTACATCCATTTTTGGTTCATTCTTTCCAGTCACAAATAATAAAAGAAGGCAAACTTAGTAATAGTGTAGCTGAAAGTTATAATAAATTTATTTACGATAACTATACAGTAAATAATGGATTTTTTATCATGTTTTTCTCTTTTAACAATATGCATATCTTTGATCTAAGAATTAATGGATTCTAATAGTTCTTATTTCCTGCCCAAATATGCCAGTCATGTGTGACTATTGCTAGCCTTTCGTTTCTTAGAACTTATCATTTTTATTATAGCAGCCGTCAGTAAACATGGAGCCTTACTCAAGCCAATGAATAATTATCCCTTAAATATAACAATAATATTTCCAATCACTAATATATTTGCTAACTATTATTTCTTCTTATAGACATTAACACAGTTTGACAAGGATCTTTAATGTCAAATTTGGGGCACTTTGCTTCTATTCTATAAATGGTAGTGAGCATGCAGAAGAAGTAAATGATTAGAGTCAAGCCCAGTTCCTGGCAGGTAAGGAAGGAGAAACTCTAGCTGAATGACTGGTATTTGCATTTATGGAGTGTCTAGTCTGTGACAAGCCACATCAGGTAGTTTACATCATTGCCACATCTAAGCCACAGCCCCTGTAATGTGGCTTTTACTCTTCCCATTTTTCCAATGAGGAAACAAAGACTCAAAGACACTAACATACTTGCCTTTAACTTGGCTGCATTGCTAAAATTTGAATCCAGATCCATTCAACGTTATATCCCAGCTCTTTTTTTTTACCACACTCTACAAATATAGATCACTAATAATTATTCACAAACAGTGTGAGCTGAGTTTGAAAAATTCAAGCAACCCCAGTTCAATAGCAAACAATAGCAGTGATTTATACCTCAGCAGTTTCTATAAAATGAAGTCATTTCTAAGGAAAAATGATGCAGTTTTTACTACATTGAAGTTAATATCGAAATCATTTTAAGAAAACTTTTAACAGAATCATGGAAATTGAGGGTCTGAAGGGACTTCAAACTCTATCTAGTACAATCATAGTGGGAAATGTATGTCTGTTGCTCTGATGAGATGTGGAACATTTTTTTTTAATACATCAAGCCCAGAATTCTCTGGACATACCCTTTGCTGAAGAAGAGACTATGGGAAGAGTGAGTTGCCAAGGAACCCATAGCAAGTGAGGAAGGCAAATTCAGCGAGACTTTGAGAAGTAAGTTCAAAGGTTTCATCTCCATCTCCAGGCCTGAAGATCAATAGACAGAAATGCTGCTCTCGAGGAAATCTGAGGTTACTTCAGACCATGAAGTTTTGTGATGACATGGAAGGCCTTTCCGGAATGATGACGATGGCGATGACATGATACTGATGGAAAACACAACATAAACACCTCGAAGCCAAGAGCGCGGGAGGAGGAATGGTTTAAAAGCTCACCTCAATTGCATTAAAAGCTGACCTCAGTATGTTTAACTGGATTGGATTTGGGGGGGAAGGGGATAACTCAGGTAGGCTAAATAATAGCCTCGCAGCTATGTCATGTTCTAATCCCCAAAACTCGTAAATGGTAAAAGGACTTCCCTCATGTGATTACTCTCTCTCTCTCTCTCTCTCTCTCTCTGTCTCTCTTTCTCCCTCTCTCTCTCTCTCTCTCTCTCTCTCTCTCTCTCTACCTAGTGAGGCCCTCCGCAACTTCGTGAGACCCGGTTTCAAAATAAAGTATAAAAAAAAATAGGGCCGGGGGTGTAGCGTGGAGGTAGAACACCCCTGGGTGTGATTAAATTGAGAAACTTGAAATGATGAGATTATCCTGGAATTTGCAGGAGGGTTCAATATTAACACAGCAATCCTTAGCATACAAATACTGGTGGAGTCAGAGAACAAGGCTGTGGAATGATGGAAGCACAGCCTGGGGTGATGCTCACTAATGATGGAGGAAGGGGGATCACAAACCAAAGGGTATGGTGGCTGCTGGAAGCTGGAAAAAGCAAGGAAAGAGTCTGTCCTCTGAGGCTCCTGAAGGAAACAGCCCTGCAGACATCTTGACTTCAGTCCAGTGAAAGTGATTTTGGAGTTCTATCCTGCACAACTATACAAGAATAAGTTGGTGGGATTTTCAGCCACTAAGTTTGTGTTAATTTGTTTTAACAATAAAAATCTAATACAGTGACACTAGACAGAGTCAAAAGAGTTGCCTGAGCACTTTTTCTTCAGAATAATCCTATAAAGAAAAATGAGTTTTAAAAGGTAATTTATAAGCCAGGCATAGTAGCACACACCTGTAATCCCAGTACTTAGGGGGCTGAGACAGGATCGCAGATTTGAGATCACCCTCAGCAACTTAGCAAGAACCTCAGCAACCTAGTGACAACCTGTTTCAGAACAAAAAATTAAAAGGGCTGAGGGTATAGCTTGGAGGTAGAATGCTCCTGGGTTCAAGCCCCAGCACTACACACACATACAGGCAACTTGCCGCTGCTGAATTCATGAATTCATGTGATGAACGAGTAACAGAAATCTCTTTCCTGACACTACACAGTAATATGGTTGGTTCCGGACTTTCTATGGTCTCTTTTTCCACTTGTGTGGACAGTAGAACTGGTCTTTAAACCTCACCTTTCAGCCGGGCCTGGTGGCACACACTTGTAATCCCAGTACTTGGGAAGCTGAGACTGGAGGATCCGGGTTTGCGGCCAGCCTCAGCTACTTAGTGAGGCCCTCTGCAACTTAGTGAGACCCTGTTTCAAAATAAAGAATAAAAAAATAGGGCTGGAGGTGTAACTCAGAGGTTGAATGCCCCTGGGTTCAATCCCCAGTACCGAAAAAAAAAAAACCCTCACCTTTCCTCTGACTTCAGACTCACCTGTTAGGCCTCTCTCCCTGGATGTCCTACCACAACCCAGGGTTAACAGGCCAAATCCAATCTCGTCATCTTTCTAGGAAGCACATAGTCGATGTCTTGTGATCATTTCTGATCATTTAGGATCTGCCCCCGGTCCTCATGATTTCCCCTTTGATTGATAGCATACCATCACCCAAACCCAAAACATTCTGTCAATTTTGACAGCTCCTTTTGGGCCCATCTCTTATTTAACAAATTACTAAGCACTGTTCTCAACTTCCTACTCCCACTGCTCTGCTCAGGTTAAGGTCCTGGCAATCTACTACAAAGAAAAATGCTTTCCTGGTGATTCCAGACTTCAATCTCCAATGTGTGACTCCACAGTTCCAGATAAATTCTCCTAAAGAAACACTAATAATATCATTTCACTGCTTTCCTTTGTTCATCTTTGCAGGGAAAAATCCTTCAAGTTCCCTTCTTCCTCTCTTCCCTGTTACCTTATCTTTATGCTACTTTCTAAGCTAGAATATTTGCTGTTCTTCCAACAAATGTTTCTCTACCTCTATGTCCTTACTCCTGAAAGGAAAATTCACCTCTCAGGAGTCCCATTCCTACATGCTGAAATGTTGTCCATGTAAAATAAGGCTAGAAGGTATGGTGGTTTAAAATATGTCTACATATTCCTCAACCTGTGTCTCTCCAAAATGGGAAATCCAATTTCCTTCCTTTTGTGTATAGTCAGACTAAGAAATGTTTCTAATGAGTAGAATATGGTGGAAGTGACCTTTTGTATAACTAAGTCATAAAAAGCCTGATGATGCTCTCCTCTTCTCTCTTCTCTCCTCTCCTATCTTTTTATTATTATTATTATTATTATTATTATCATTATTATTATCTTCTATCATCTATCTATCTATCTACCTATCTATCTATCTATCTATCTATCTATCATCTCTCTATCTATCATCTCTCATTGCTTGCTGTGGAGAAGCTAGCTGCCCTGTCAGATGAACACTCAATAAAACGATTCTTTTTCTTTATGTGTGTGGTACTGGGGATTGAACCCAGGGGTTATCTGCCACTGAGTTACACCTCCAGCCTTTTCATTTATTTCGAGACAGGGTCTCAAAATAGGCTGTCTTTAGAGACCCTGACTCAAAATAAAGAGGCTGACCTAGAACTTGAGATCCTCCTGCCTCAGCCTCCCAACTAGCTGGGATTACAGGTGTGTGCCACTACACCTGGCTTCCATGAAGCAATTCTAAGGAGAGGGCCACATGACAGGGAACTGAGGCCTTCCACTACATCAGTGAGCCATCCTGGAAGAGGATCTTCCAGACCAAGAAGCCTTCAGACGACAGAAGCTCCATCTGACACCTGATGACAATTTTATGAGAAATCCCAAGCCAGAAGCATCTAGCTAAACAACCCCAAAATCACAGCCCACAGAAACTGAAGTAATGGGTGTTTGTTGTTTAAAGCCACTAAGTGTTAGTACAATCTGTTGTGCAGTAATAGATAATGCAATAATCAAGCTTTCAAAAATTATCTCAGCAAGAATTTCCTGAATGTGTCCGACGTGTTGGATTTGGATCTAGAGCCTGAGAATGCAGAGGTGAACTTATAAATCATTGCCTGCTCTTATGCTAATTAAAGTCTGGCAGGGGAAATGTATATTAAACAAGTAATTGCTCACATAATTACCTAATTACCATTATGATAAAGCCCATAAAGTAGAAGACAATTGGGATATGATAACATTAACTAATCTGCTCTAGCAGAGTTGGAGAGACTTCTAAGGGACTAGGAGTCCCCTTGTGACAGCCCAGGGCTTTGAAGAGGCCTTTCGGCAGCAGTAGAGTTCAGTGGTTAGGAAGAAGAGCCCTGCATCCCGCCACGTAGATTTGCATACAGTCTCTTGTTCTTAGTAATTACACGACCACAAGCGACTTTCTTACATTTCTGACCCTCAGTTTCCTCATCTGAAAGTGTCCACAAGAGTAGTTTTGAATGGATGAACAAGTCAGTGCAGGCGAGATATTTAGAACAGTGTCTGGCATGCCATAGGCACTCAATAGAAATCAGTTACTATGGTTTGAATTTTTCTGGCTGGTATGTTTTTGGATTGTTTTATTTATGTATATAAATAAAAGAATAAGTAGGTATATGTATACTTTATATGTAAATATATAAATAAGTGTATACATAAATAAGTATATATAAATAATATATACCCAATATATAACATATATTACATATAATAGATTTATATATTACATATAATAGATTTATACATTATAACATAATATAATACATATATACTTAATATATAAATAACATATTTATATATAAATAAGATTAAATAATATTTATGTATACTTATATGTAAGTATATATATAAATAAGTATATATGTACTTGTATTGGTGCATTGTAGTTTCACATCATAATGTAGTTCAGAGTGATAGAAACACACACGCACACAGCCCTTGGTGAGCTCCCCTCGGCTCCCTCCCCACTCCTTCCCCTTCCCTATACATGATATTGAGATTGGCATTGGTAATTTCACATATGTACATAACATCAGTGGAAGTGTTTCCTTCATTAATTATCCCCACCACCACCACCTTCCCCTAGACTGGGCTTTCTCCTCCATTATCTAAAGTCCCTCTTGTATCCTGATTACTCCCTAGCTTCTGCATATGAGAGAAAACATATGACCCTTCACTATTTGTGACTGGCTAATCTCGCTTCACAATGCACCAACCCATCACTTTAAGCCCTAGCTTTGTCTCTCTACTAAGGAGAATTGTGGGTCCTGTTTTGTTAACCCAAAGTTATAAGCAGCTGCCTTCTCAGAATATAAACTTAAGGTGACCCAGTAAGTTGATACCTGGGACTGAGTGTTTTAGAGTGGTAGAAACAGAAGGGCAGCTAGGAGATCCACAGAGAGGTTCTGTATCACATGGGATCCAGAACAAACACCATAAATTCTTTGCCTCCAAATGTAATACAATTTGTAGTTTTTAGTCTTATGCAATTCAGGCTTCTAAGAGAGCAAAATCCTTCCATCCAAATCCAACTAAAGGATATTTTTCTGTCATCATTGCATTTTTCCTAAGTTCCTAAAAAAAATGCTTGTCATGTGGTGAAATGTAATAGGGCACAGAAGGAAAAGGGATTTAGTTGCAAACATTTTGGTCTGTACAAATGAATTAAGATTGTGTGTGTGTGTGTGTGTGTGTGTGTGCGCGTGCGCACGTGCGCGCGCGTGCACTGAACCCCGGGGCCTTCCACCTCCAAACTACACCCCCTGCCCTATTTTGTTTTTTTTCATTTGAAACAAGAGTCTCGCTAAGTTACTGAGACTGGCCTCAAATCTGCAATCCTCCTGTCTCAGCCTCCCAAGTACTGGGATGACAGGTGTGTGCCGCCACACCGGCTTAAGATATATTTTTAAAAGATCTACCAAGGCAAGATTAAACCTCAGAATAAACTAGACATGTGGTATGAGTCAGGGGCATGAAAATAGCATTATGATGAACTATGCATGTCCTAATAAACACAAGAAAAAGTGCCTGTCAAATGTTCTGAATTGGTGTGTGTGTGGCTGTAGCTACAAAATTAAAACACACACACAGAACAAGAGATGAGTGTGCAAAAGTCATTCAAGCATGTTTTGATGTTGTATGGACCAAGTATGTGGTTTTAGTTGGGCTTAATCCTTCTTTTCTTGATCTCTTCCCCATCTTCAATCATGCCTCTCTGCATTTTAGACATGTCTTTACCAGAAAGCATCAAGACACCAAAGAAAAGCAAAAACTCAGCTACTAGCCTGTGCTGCTGGTTTGTTGATTTTTTTCCTTATTCACATTGGTTGGAAGTTTCTCTTCCCATTACCTCCTTTAATGCCAAGCAGATTTTGTGTTGAACAGCAAATTCTGCCTTACATGTGATCCAAAATAATTGTTTTGATGGGATGAGAACACATCATGATTTTTGTACTCAAAACAATTTTCATAGGAACATTCATGACTTGCACTACTGTGGCATACACAATAGGATTTCCTAGGCATTTTTAACATGAGAGAGAAAGAACAGTAATGATGCAGAGACTGTCAGATGCAAGAAGTGTGGGCTGAAATTAACCATACTACCAAACTTGATATGCAAAATGAACATATTTTGTTAGCTCACTCACTTCAGGAGAGTTAAAATACTCTTCAAGAAATTAGAAATTGCCTTTGATGGCCGGGTGTGGTGGCGCACGCTTGTAATCCCAGTACTTTGGAAGGCGGAGACTCTCTCTCACTCTCTCTCTCTCACTCTCTCTCTCTCTCTCTCTCCTTAGTGAGGCCCTCCGCAACTTCATGAGACCCGGTTTCAAAATAAAGTATAAAAAATAGGGCCGGGGGCGTAGCGCGGAGGTAGAACGCCTCTGTGTTCAATCCCCGGTACCGCAAAAAAAAAAAAAAAAGAAAAAAAGAAATTGCCTTTGACCAGCCATATAAGTGTGAGGTAGAACTAAAGGTTGTCAAGAGTCATCATTTCCAAATTGCTTTGGCCATTCTGCATAGCTTGATGTGCATGCCCATGCTTCTTACCCAGAAGCAATGAGAATAATTTCAAAATTACAGAACTGTATCAAGGAATCTCAGTATCGAGATTGTGTCTGAATTTATGTAGGTAAAACTTTAACCCATGTTCCCTGAGCTAATTGAAACATTTAGTGTGGATTTGAAAATAATATGTGGCCACATAGAGGTTGGTGTTGTGGTCAAAAGTATACTGCATTCAGGCAAGATGTTGGCGTATTTCTCTGATTCACAAAATTTGTATTGATAAGACTTTTCTTTCCCTCAAGAAATAGAGACTCTGGTTGCCTTTAATGAGAATGAAGGGTTTATTTTAAGGGGATGGGTTTGACTTGGACCTCAGGTTAGGGTGCAGCTGATTCTTGAAAGAGCTAGGCCCAGGAAGCCAGGGAGCATTCTCTTTCCCTGCAGCTCCTATGACTGATGACCCTATAACGACTTCTTTACCTTGGCAGTGACCAGCCTCCCAATAGCCACAGCTGAATCTAATGAACAATTTTCCCAATAGCGTAGAACCAGCTTCTTGGCACCCACTTCAGTACATCAGCCCAAGCACCAGCCAACCGGGGCCTCTTCCTCAGAAGTCTAAAAGCAGCCCAACAGGGGCCTCCTCTGAGTGCAGGGAGGACAAGCAGGTCTCTCTCCTTAGGTATCCAAGTTTCAGTGCTGGGGTTCCTCCAAGTTTCCAAGGTTTCATAATTCCAGCCTCCCCCTTTAGTTCCTCTGGCCCTAAGGGTGATAGCCACTTCCCACGGTTGTTGCTTTTAAGATTTCTATTTTTGGTGACACACTTAATTTTATACCTAGTTAACAATTCTTTATATTAAATTACTTTTTGTTTAGCTAACTGGTGGGTTTTCTGTCTCACTGGAACTCTGAATGGCATAGACGTCTCTTATCTATCTACATGATTTCTTCAGTCCTGTCAGCTTTAAAATTTTCTAACACTTAAATGCACTTTTGTAAATCACAAGTATTGCGAAATTGTAAGTAGCATTGTTGAGCATTAATAACAAATAACAAATGTCTATACACTAAGTACCATAATAAGAGTTATCTCATTTATCTCCTCTGACACGTGTGATGTAGTTGTCCTAGTTTTACATAGGAAGGAACTGGTTCAGGGAAATTGCTCAGCCTATGCAAGGCAGAAGGCTTGTAAGTGGTGGAGGCCAATATTCAAGTTTGGTTCCTCCTTCTCTTTGTTCCTTTCAATCAGTAACCATTGCATTTAAGTAGGGTGTCATAGTTATTCAATTTCACAGAAGTTTCCTTCAAACTGTAAGAGCAGAAACCAGGGCTTTACCTAGCTTTAAATGTCTCTTGTAGTCACTATTATAGGAGATCCACAGTAAATGTTTCTTGAGTTGAAGTGTGAATCTTGAAGAAACTGATTCAGAGGATTTGAAAAGATAGAATGACTCATGAAGGGAAGTTAAGCCCTAGAGCTATTTGGGGCAGCCATTTGAAATGGCTTTCAAAGCAGATGCAAGACTTGGCATCTAGACAGTAGGATTGTGTGCCCAGGAAAGGGGAATCCATGCAAGAAATTCTGTATGCAGAATCCAAGGGAGTCTTCAGAAATCGATGTCAACTCTGGAAGGATGGACCTAAATCCAGAGGGAAAAATCACTCTGCTGTGACCACAAATCTACAAGAGACCTCTGGTTTGAACTAAAAATTAGAGCTGGTATTAAATTGATATCACATCCAAATATAATTTTTGTCCTAAGATGTCCTCTTACTTTAAAACAGAAGTTGGTCTGCTTTTATATGGCCATACAGAGATTCCCTCGTACTGCCCTTAGGGGGAAATAAATCCTAATTCCTGGAAAGTCATAACAGACAGTTGCAGAAACATAGTGGTATTGGCAGGAACTCTTCCATTTAGGGCTTACCAAAGGCTTTGCCTACTTAGGATGCAGCATTTTCTCTGGGTGTAATATAGCTATCTTCCTATATATTGGACGACTTTACTATTACAACCTTGATATGCAACAGTTGAAAGTTTAAATACTAAGCTCAAAACACCAAAAAAAAATACTCTAAAGAATCAATTTGTCCTGCTTTTTGGCAAAAATTTCCTCTGATTTCAGGTGCACCAAAATATTTATGGACAATCAGAAAGAAAAAGAATAAATTCAAAAGAATTGCAGAACTTTTATACTGAAGCACTGAGGAAATTATTTTCTTTCCTTTCCTAATGTACTCATTTGTTTGGTATTATTAAATGCCCAGGCACTCGGCTGCTCACATATTTTTTGCAGCTGTTTTCTAAGAGCTCCTGAAATGTGTCAAAGTTCAAATTGGTGTCAAGCTGTTAGAAGTTTCCAAATTCAACATTCAGGCCTAAAGGACCAGGGTCTGATTTGGGGTGATATTTCAATGCAAGAAATCCACTTTTGTTTTATTTTGCCTCATATAGTGTCCATTAAACTATGAATCTTTAAGAATTGAATGGTCATGAAAGTATGGAATCTTCCATTTGCATTACAATGAAACCTTTTCCCTATGGAAATATGTCATTTGAAATCTTTTAAAAGTTTAGGCTGTAGGAAAATATCCAAAATTTTTCCAAACCCAGGCAAACTAAAAAAATCTTATCTTTCTCAGCTAATGAGGCCTCAGTTTCCCCAAAGGTATAGAACAGAAAACATGAAATAATAAAACAAATTATAGTTTTGATGGCTGCCTCTCCATATGTCAAGTGGTAAAGTGCTAGTCTTCAACCAAAGATTGAAAATATGCATACTGACAATTAAAAATATGCATAGAAGAATTTATAAACATCTGAGACCCAGCCAGCATACAACTTTGACATTACCCTACATAGTACTACTTTTTAAGTAGTAAAAAGAAATTAGAATTTAATTAAATATTATGGTAGAAAAATCTCAAGTACTTTGGGTTTCAAGCCAATTAGGAATGTTTACAAGTATAATAATAACATATTTAACAATCATTGGACTCTTTCTTTATGCCAGGTAATGTAAGTGCTACACATGCATTATCTGACTTAATTCTCCTAGAAGACATTGTAGTGTCTAGCACAACCTGTAATTAAGAATTATTTGAGTTATCATTTCTTTAATATTTGGCTTTCCTGTTTCTTGCTAAGTTCTATGAGGAAAATGTCATTTGTGTGGCCCATTGTGTATTTCCAGTGCCTAGCACACAGTAGGTATGCAGTAAATGTGTTTTGGCTGTCCTCATGCATTGTACATCTCCTGCTAGCTTCCTCAGAGACAACTTACAAGCACATTGGCACAGCAGGACAGAACATCATGGATCTGGCCACCAACTTTAATCCTGTGCCTAACCAACAGGCAGTAATTTGTAGAAGCCAACTATAGCCAACTTTTAGCTAATTGCTTTCAAGCCAATTAGGAATGTTTACAAGTAGAATAATAACATATTTAACAATATTGCTATATGTCAGGTAATGTGAGTCCTACACATGCATCATGTGTAGCTTGATTCTCATCCTAGATATTGTCGTTCCCCCAGTGGGATTGTGGTTTACAGAGGGTATGTCCCTTTTCCTAGAAGGAAGACTTTATCAAGAATGAGGTAGTAAAAAGAACAATAAGAGACTGAACAGCTGTGTTAGGGATGATGAAGAGAGCCCATAGACATGGGGCTCGCTTGCCCCTGCAGCACTCTGGCCCCTTCCCTGCATCCCACAGCTGTCTCAGGGTCATCAGGGAGAGGCCTTGGGTGTTCATGTGTTGGGCTCCTCACAGCCCATTGCAGCTCCAACCCCCTCTGCAGTGGTTCCTCTTCCCACAGAGCAGCATTCGGGACTGGACAGAGCTGCAGAAGCTGGAAGGCAGTACCAAACCAGCACCACATTCCCTTTGGTCCCCACTGCTCCTAACCCTGCACTGGGCTGCACCCAGATGTGGAGAAAATTGCATATGGAGGACTCAGACCCACTCTATGATGCCTATTTGTGGAAAAGCACCAAATTTCCTTCCCTTTGCCATTACATTCATTGGTATCCAGGAGCATGCACATAAAACCTTCTTTCTTTTCAACATGCAATAGATGTATGTGGGGCACAAACATTGAAACGCTGGGAATCTTGGTTTATTCTCTGCAGGGCCCCTGTGACATCCCGATTCACTCTGAACAAAGGGTACTTTTACTTCTAAAATGGAAGGCGGCCATCATGGTTTGGTTATTTATTGCCACATAACAAGCTGCCTCCAAATGTAGTGGCTTAAAACGCCAACCACTTTATTATTGTTCATTCTTCTGTGGTTGACTGGGGCTTGGCCCTATGGCTTCTCTGTCATTCTTGCTGCAGTCCCCCCTTGCATCTGTAATCCGATGGGAGCCAGGCTAGAGCACACATGTAGCTGCACTGGCCCCTTCCCCACGCCCCTTCTCCCTTCATACTGACTTGCTAAATTCCCTCCAAGTCTCTGCAGAAGTGTCTCTTCCTGCTAGAAGACATCCCTGACTCCCAGACTGGGTTTCTTCCCTTAGACCCTGAACTTTTATGACCCTCATCACACGTCATCTGGTTTGTTGCCCATCTCACCCATAGTTTATGAAGTTCATGAGGGCAGGACCATCTCTGTTTTATTTATCACCGTATCTTCAGTGTCAAACAGCACCCTGCCCATACTGTGCCTGATAAATATTTCAATGAGTGAATGATAACTTTGAAGCCAGTTTTTACTGTCCAGAAGTTGTCACATCCCCTAAATCCCCTAAAACATATCATATTTTTCCTAGGTGGGGCAGACCTACTTTCTGTAAAGTGGGTCTACTATACATACTAAATGAGAGAGAAGGATGAAAAAGTGCCTGAATTATCCTGAAAATAGCACAAATCACTCCATTCTAAATTATTTACACATTCCAAATAAAATTGGCTTATTAATGTGACAAGAACATCTGAAAAATCCCTTTAATTAATTATCTGTTCATTTGATTATATATCTA
This sequence comes from Glis glis, assembly GCA_004027185.1. Lineage (NCBI taxonomy): Eukaryota > Metazoa > Chordata > Mammalia > Rodentia > Gliridae > Glis > Glis glis. Next base: position 31,081 of record PVJS01000541.1, on the reverse strand, counting down.
GACATAAAAACAAAAATCCTTACACCTTTTAAAACTCAGTTTCTGAAAACCTAGTTTCCCTTTCTCCTTTCATTCACAAATAAGAGTTTTAGGGGAGCAGGAAAAGCTGTAGTCAAAACTCTGCCTTTGTAAGCTGAGGAAAATGTTTCTAAATTCTTCTTTAAAAACAAAGTTTCCTAGATTGTTGACTTTTGCAGTTTCTGGCGTTGCCTCCAGAAATACACAGGAACTGTTTGGATTTGATGTTCATTGAGACAAATGCCATAATCTGCCATGGGCGAATCAGCTGATAGGAAGGCTTGACTTGTGAAATAATTTTGCTTTGGTAATCTCCACCAACCTATTGATATTTTTGTCAAGGATTTTATTCTAAAAAAGCATGCTATAAAAAGATAAATTCCAGCAAAGTAACAGTTACTTAACTACATTAGAATCCAGGTTTGTCCATTTTCTTTGGCTGGAGACATTTAGATAAACAGACACCATCTTTAATCTTTGTTTATATTGTCCCAGTCTTATTTTCAGTCCTTAATGCCTCTTATTACTGGGACATTTTTACTGACTTACTCATTCCAATCAGAATTTTCTTTAAACTCTGCCTGGGAAATCCAGTCACTAGAGCAAGTACAGTGACCCACAAGCTCAACTTCCATCAAAATGGCCATTTATGCTTATCAATTTCTAAATCAATTGGAGACTGATAAGTGAAGACCCAGTAGTCTCTTAGTATCTGATCCCAAGGATTACCCATACTCACCCAATCTACAGGTGCTTAAATTTCACTCTCTTCCCTACTACCTTTTCTTCCCTTCCAATGCTTCTTTTCCCTGTGTCTATAAGATGGCTATACTGTTTTCTTCTATCATTTGAAGATAGGGTAGTTTGAGGGTTTTATATTTGGCTTTGTGCAATACATATTTTTATTCCCATTTTGAATGTATTAGAAGCAGCAGCAAGTGCATTATTTTATATTTGATTTATGCTTACAGAAATCTAGGGAATTGAATTGTCTTAGTCTCCACTGCATTTCCAGCAGCTAAACTAAGCAGCCAGTGTACTGTAGTACCTTTTAGGCATTCAAAACATATTATTGCATGAATACGTGAATGGTACACATGTAAAGGTTGAAATGTGAAAGTCATCTTCTTTAATGATTCTGCAAATCCATTGTCAAACAATTTTTCTGTCATGGAAATGAATGGACACATTTCATCATTAAGTGTTTGTCATTTATTAACTGAACAGATTGATTGCACAAGTCCTGTTGGCCAAGTGAATCACTGAGTGTTAGACACTCAGCACCTTATTCTACTCTGAGAGGCCTAGGTGAAGGGAAAGGAAAGAGGATGGATTTCAATTTAGGATTCACTTTGGAAGAAAGGACTTACAAAGCCCGAGGTCCTTGAGTCCCCATCTCAATTTTCTCCAGTCCAGTTTAATTTCCATCGAGATTAGCCAAAAACATTAACAAGGGTAGAAAGAGATTTCTGGTTTCCACAGCCAAAGCTCAGATGAAAATAATATTATTTACCACCAGAGAGGGGGAGTTCTTATCTCCTTTCACTCCTTATTCCAACCAGAGTTGGGAAGTGGGACAGTGCAACACGTTTATCCAGACTGCTAATGACTGTCGCTCAGATTCTAAGACATGGGATGCAAACTGATGATCTAAACACAAAGTGTGACCCACTGAGGTATTTTCTTTGACCCACACTATTTTTAATTGAATTAATTACCAATAGAGAAAGTCAGGAAAGTTCAAGTAAAACCCTGCTTTCTCTCTTTTGAAAAAAAAAAAAAAAAGATACGGCAACACTGAACCTAAAAATCCCAAATTGCATCAACAACTGGCTGGTGTTGAAGCACAAATTACACATTGCCGTTGTCTGTGGTTTCGGTTGCCTGTGATCAAGCGGCATCGTCACGACTTGATGACATCACAATGCCTACACCATTTACCTCACTTCATCTCATCATGTAGGAGTGCATCATCTCACACCATCACAACAAGGAGATGCTTACCATACAACAAGGTATGTTGAGAGAGAGAAAGACTCAGAGGTCACATTCACTTAACTTTTATTACGGTATATTATAATCATTCTATCTTATTATTAGTTGTTGTTGATCTCTTACTGTGCCTAATTTATAAATTAAACTTTATTGTAGGAATGTATATTCAGGAAAGACATAGCACATGTAGAATTTGGTATTTCATCATCCAGTGGGGGTCTTGAAATGCATTCCCACAGGTAAGAGGGGAGTACTCTAGCCCTGCCGCTGTCTGTCTTCACCCTGATACAGAAAATAGCTTCAGTCTCCATTTCCCATCAGCCTGCATTGTTTTCTTTCTTAGAGCCTGCTCATCTCTCACATTTATGTTGTCTGGCTCTTGCATGCACCTATTGTCATAAACTGTCCCATCAATATCGTTAAACCTCAACCTTCTTGCCCAGGTTTACTTGTTTTCTCTGTGAATATGCACATGTTCTGAGATCCTGTCTATATCATTCTGCATCAGCTGGTTAATTTCAGTCAGAGGGGTAAGTGACTCTCAAACCTCGGTGCACATGTGATCGGTGCACAAAGACTAGTTAAGTGATGGAATCCATTAAATCTTTGACTGGGTATAGACAGGGTTTCCTAATTAACATAGCTGGGTGCACCATGGTAATCCCTTATAACAATGTGGATAGACTCAGCACTGAGCAAAAGAAAAAAAAGCAAGCAGTGTTAAGAGGGAGACTAAACCTCTGACCGTGTACATTGCCTGTCTTCATTAAAGTATACATTGTACACTCACACACACACAAATACACATTCATACACAAAAGCACACTGTCTCTTTTGGGGTCATTTAAGGTGTTTTGAAAGTCAATTTTAACTATACAATTTTTCCTTTTTCCTTAATCTCCTTAATTCTTCATTTATTATATTACTTTTATTATAATAGTGCTTAAATAGTATGAACATAAAATTAGAAATTAATACAAAATGCATAGAATTTCTAAGACATTTATACCCCAAGTGCTTTTCCAATTAAATACAAACAAAAATACAAATTAAATTATTAATATCAATTTATCATGATTACTGACATTGTTTTACTGAAATGGGCATTAGGTACAAAGGACACTTACCACATGTTACAGGGGCTGAGTCTTTGAGGAAATCCTACTGTAAATCCTACAGTCCCTTCTATGAATTCCTTGGGACAAGCTTTACTGCAGAATTTGGAATTTTTCATGTTTTTAAGAAGTGGTATATAACAATCAAATATAAATATACTCATGTTTTTAATGTAACATATGAATATTCACAGTACTGAGTTTATTGAAAAATATAAATACCTTCATGTAAGTTCAAGTCAGTTTTATCACCAAATGAATTTGTCATAAACTTGCAAAAAATTTTCAGTTTTCAGAGCTTTTGGATTTTGTATACAGATACAAGTCTCTGTACTATGTGACATTCATTTACATTATTTTCCTAAGCTCTAAACTTTGAGAAAGAAGAAAGAAAAATAAAATAACACTGGTTACCATGAGATTTTTCTGATATCCTATATTTTAAGTTATTTAATATTTACTACAACCCCATAAAGTAGGTCCTATTATTCTCATTTTTCAAAGGAGCCAAGACTTTGGAGGTCCTCAGAGCACTAATAAAATGCTGTCTTGGAGGTGTTGACTCACAAGTATTCTGACCTGGGATAGTCACCAGGAAAATTTGTGCTACTTTTTCTTCAAAACAGTTTCCCTATTGACCTCATTAAGAAAGAGAAACAGGGCCGGATTAATAGCAACATGCACCTAAACAATAACATACAGGCAAGGTCACCTATGTTTGAGTGATACTAGTATGGATCATGCTTCAAAAAAGTTAGAGCCTGACATGGTGGCGCATGCTTGTAATCCCAGTACTTGGGTGGCTGAGACAGGAAGATTGCAGGTTCAAAGCCAGCCTCAGCTACTTAGTGAGGCCCTCCACAACTTAGTGGGACCCTGTTTCAAAATAAAGAATAAAATAGGGCTGGGGGTGTAGCTCGGAGGTAGGATGCCCCTGGGTTCAATACCCAGTACCACACACACACACACACACACACACACACACACACACAAATTATAAAATTGGATCCAAATAATTCAGAACTAGGCAAATATGTAACTTGGGGCTATTAAGAAAAAAAGTCTTGAGAAAATCAGTAGTGCAAACAAGACAGTTGTTGTCTTACTGAAAAGAACATCAATTAGAAAAAAACTATAAAAGAAAAGCATAACAATAAAAATATTTCATATGTCAAAATTCACCATTTTCAAACTTGAAAGAGACAAACAAACCAGATAATTATTTGCCAGACAAAGGTTGAAATATCTTTAATATATAATGAGCACCTCTAAGTTAGCAAGAAAAATACAAAAATGCTAATAAAAATATGGTGTCAAGATAGAAGAGCTAGGTCCATAGCCAAAAAGTTAGACTGGCCAATGAGTATGTGAAAATATTTCCAACCTGTCCAAGTAAATACAAATAGAAAACAATGTCACCTAACAGGTTATAAAAGATGAACAAAATCAACAGTGTCCAAGCATTGGTGAGAATATGAAGAGGTGGCACACCTATTCATGCTTGATTGAAATGGAAATTAATATATAGCTCCCATAATGAAATGTGGATTTTGCTATCTGAAAAGTAAATACCTTTAACCCAGTAATCCAACTCTTAGGCAGGTATATCACAAAGCTATCAATGAACAAAAATATCATACGAAAATCATACAAAAATGTATTATTTACTGCTGCAGGAATAGTGTAATAGTGAAAATCTAGGAATAGTCCATTAGTCTAAACCAGGAGGGTTAGTTAAGTGTTACATTTCATAAGAGGTGTATAACGCAGCCATTTAAAAAGATGACATCTAAATACTCAATAACAAGAAAGAAGTTTTACAACATTTGTTGAATTAAAAAAAAGTAACTTATGGAAGATACTGTCTAGCATGATTTTATTTCTATGTTTACAAGCATATGAAATTAGCAGGGCATGAATAGAAAATAAGTATTTTTTTCATCCTTTCAAACACACCTGGCATGATTGCACTTCTCTTGACAATTGTTTCTCATTAGGTTCTCCAGGAACCTGACTCTGAGATGGAGTCTTGTTGCAGGACATTTATTAGGGATGAACACCTGCTGGGGAGGGACAGGAAGCAGGTTGGGCAGAGGAAGGTAAGCAGTGGTGCAGGCCCAGGGACACTTGGGCCCACCTTAGAGCGCTCGGGAGCCCCCAATTGTCGCATAATGGACTGAGACGGGAGCCCTCTCCCTCCACATGGGTCACTGGAGGTGGGCTACCTGGGGTGGGCATGGTGAACTTAGCCAGCGGCTCTCTCCTGCTGAGCCATTCCTCAAAGGAGACTGATGACAGAGATTCTCCTTGGCAGTCCTTGCAAGGGCTGGGAGCAGGAGTCCTCCCTGAGAGGCGTCCAGTTAGTGTTTCACTGTGGCCATTACAACATCTTGGTACAGCTCACTGCTTTTTAGTTCTGTTCAGGTTAAAATACGTATCTATATTTTAAATCTCACATCTTATGTGACGTTTCTGCACTGACCCTCCCTCCAACTCAGGTTTAACCTGAGGCTTTGTGGCCAGCAGGAGGTAAGGGAGATAAATAATCTATTAATCTAAGTATTCTGTGAATCTATTCTTTTGCTCTCCTTTCTGCTCCAGTTGCCTCTACAGGAAGCCACGGGCGGAGGCTTACAGGATGGCCGAGGCTTGGCCATCTAGGCAGCTTCCACATGATTCAAAAGAAAATTCTACCACCCCCGTTCTGTGCGTGCGACAACGCTTCCTGTTGCAATTCTTTCTCTCCCGGAAAAGGACTTTGGGATCCTCCCTGTGAGAGACACAGGCCCCAGTCTCCGCATCTCCACACTTCAGGACCATGTGCAGCTCTCCCCAGAACCTCCTGTATTTTAGCCTGGGAGCAGACCAGGAAAAGCTGCTGTTTTCTTTCACAATGTGGCAAACTTCCCTGTGGCAGTGAGGTGCCCTTTTCCATTTCTGGCAGGGACTTCGCTCTCTCTAGATCCCTCACGTGGCTCGAGAGGAGGGAATATGCCACAGGCTTGCCTCTTCCTATGAATTATTTTATGTTGAATGATTCTACCCTGGATAATATATCCAGTCATTTGATAATGTGGACTGGAGGTGGCTGCTGGGTTTTGTCAGTGGACAACCAGCCCAGCATCTTCCAGCCAGATCTTTAGATGTTCTAGCCTCTCTCTTTGGAATGTGTGCGCAACCATCTTCCATTGTCCTGAGCTTTGGGGCCTCAGCTGACACTCTGAAACAACTCAAAGAGCCCCATTTAATAGCTACTTGTATATTTAAAGTTATATGCATGTACATCACACACACACACACACACACACACACACACACACACGCCCCCCCACACACACACATGTTGGAAGGGATATTTGCCAAAATGCTGGTGTTGGCTGTCTCTAGGTGGATGATTTTTGGAAAAAATATTTGTTGTTGCTGTTGTTCTCCAGTCTTCTATTCTGAACATGTGCTGTTTGAGGGAAGCCAGAAATAAAAAAGGGAAAGAAAGAGCACCAAAGTTGGAGTCCTGTGTCTTTGTAGTCATGTGTCCTAATCCTGGCTGAGTCATTTAACAAGTTCTGCAGCCTTCGTATAATTAGTTGAACTCAGTGGTCTCATCCATGAAATAATTTAATTAGATTAACTAACCCATGACCTTCAACCACAAAGAAAACCAGAATGTTTATCCATGGCCACCAAACATTGCAGAATAAATACTGTACTTTTGATACGCGTGTTTCTTTATTAGACAGATTTATACCAAACAGTAGCAGTGTGCCAAGGATCCAGAGATCAGTGAGGCCAATGCCTCCGTACAAGGACCTCAGTAAGTAAGGAAGACCTGCAAAGAAACCCGTGCCAACTCAGTGTGGTAAGGGTGGTGACACCCACGTGTGGAAAGTGCACTCACTCCAGATGGAGAGGTCAGAGACCGCTTTCTAGGTCAGTGTTATGGAGGTTTTGACACTGAGGTGCCTAAATGGGTTTTGAAGATTGGGTCAGCGTCACTGGGTTTCCTAAATGGGTTTTGAAGAATGAGGAGGGATTTATAAGACAGACAGTGGGGTACTATTAAAGTCGCTCTCCCATTTTGGAGACCGAGGAAACACTATTGTAGAGGGAACTTGAGGATAAATCAATTCCCCTTTGATGTTTTCCAGTTTAATCATTTACAGTCTCTTTTGAGACGCTGCCCAGCCCAACCTGAACGCTTTCCTGCCCCAGTTAGGAAGGCTGAGCACACGTCGGACAGGTCGGTTTGCAGAATCTCTTACTCTTTGTAGGAAAGACCATGCGGTTCTCAAGACGCACTTTGGTCCCGGTTGCTTTCTAATACTGAAAATGCTAAGGGAACAAGATTCTTATCTATTTATTAAGACATTCATAGGGCTCATTCTCCTCTTCCATCTCCCAACAGTTCCTGTTGCTAGGAACTTGACAATAATCAAACCGAGGTCTTTAAAGCTCTTCTGACTCTTGAACCTGCTCCCCGATTTGCCTCCCTCTGGCGGAATGAATTAGTGAGAGTACCTCCCTCATTGCGTGAGGAACCGCTGCATGTCATAGGCACACCGAGAGGGTTCCACATAGTGGTCCAGGTGCGTGGGGGGATTGGGATCCACATGGGATCTACAAAAAGGCTAATAATTATCATGCATATAAATAAAAATACTCTAAATATTTGTTCAGCATTTATTTGGCAGAGAGACTACATAAAGACTGGGAAGGGAAAAGAGACCTTGGGACAGCCCTCAACCACTCCATTGAAATTCCAAGTGATGTAGCTTTGCCCTTGATTTAACTCACTCTTTCCCTACTGCAAAAGTGAAGCCCAGCCAGGCAGAGCAATGTGATGCTGCTTTTTAGAAGGATATTTGATTATGTAATGTGACTTCAGATGCCCCTTGCGAGTCCTACAACCTTGGTCCCCAAGTGTCTCAATAGAATGTTCACTCACCTATTAGCAGACTCGTGACTCCCTGAGAGGAGTCCAGGAAAGACTGATTTCATACTGTTCCATGTATGGTGCCATTTGGGTGACCCTTTTAGTTGACACCATCCAGCCATATAGTCTGTAGGGATCAACCCTAAGCCCTCCTAGAGTCCCATGAAGAGATCTCCCAAAGAAATAAGGAATCCCGCATTTACTTTTCTATTCTGAAATATAAGGCTCACTTCCCAAACCTGGTAAATTCTTTCTGTAAAGGGAGTTCTGTAGCTGACCTACTGATTGACAAGTCTCTTTCTAGTTGGATATTCTATTCAGGGTCAGCAAAATAGAGATGAGTATGGCAGGGTCCCAGATTCACATTCTAGATTCATCACTGGGTATTGTGGTTTGACCAAATTCCCAATTTTCAAATGACGGTAGCATTATGATCCTTTTCCATGTTCATTCAGAAAAGCTCAGGGCCAAGTGTGATGTGTCAAGAATCCCTCCTGCTCAGAGAGTAGAGCTTCGAGGGCTCCAGTGATTCTGAAGTGCAAGGGAGGGTTTTCCTTGGTGGTGCATTCATTGCATGGCTAGCAGAGGGTCTGGACAGCTTGTGGTGATTCTGGAATTTAGCATAAACCTGTATTTGAGTATCTTCCTAGGCAATCATCTTTCTTCTCGCCTTACAGTTTGTGGCACTGGCTTTCCTCGCCACATTCACACCTGTCTGTGCAAAAGCCTCAGACAGTGCAGAGTGCGGTTTAAAATACTTGCAAGATTCACCCAGATGCTCTGCTCAGAGCCCATTTGTCTTTGATCTCAAAGTCAGCCAAGTAGAAACCCATGTGCGTTTCTAATTCGAGCAGGAGGTAAGCTGTAGAGAGACACGTCATTACAAAACAATGCTCAAGATAAAAGGAAAACAAAACTTTCTTTAAAGTGTTTATTCTTGATATTTTTGTCCAATTTAAGGATGTTAGAAATCCAGAGCAGTGTAAATGAAGAAAGTCAGGGCTGGGTTAAGTCATGAAAAAGCCCAAATACTTTATTATTGACCTAATTGGGGGAAATACAATTATAATTGGACTGCCTTGTATCACACTTACCTGGAAATAATGTTAACAGGAAAGCAGAATTTTCTTGAGGTTCTGAAGAAGTCGGAGTAGGAATGAAGGGTGGAGGAGGACAAATGGGAGGAGATGCTTTAGGAAATGTAGTGTGGCCAGCTAATGGAGAGGCTTGGTGCTTCCATCTGAAGAAGCTCAATTTTATCTCGAAGGTGGTAGGAAGATACTGGAGATTTTTAATTAGAAGAGTGATGCTGTTCTTTTCTTAAAACTATGGCTGTTACCACATATATACATGATTTTATCCTGCCTTTTAATGTGGCATTATCTTACAAACATTTTATAAGTTAATACAAACTTAATTTTAATGCTTGTCTACTAAGAAAATTTACCTCAATCCCTTAACTGCTGGAGATTCATATTATTTTATCATATGCTTCATTTTATTTGTGTGTGTGTGTGTGTGTGTGTGTTACTGAGGATTGAACCCTGAGGCATTCTACCTCCAAGCTACACCCCCATCCCTATTTTATTTTTTATTTGGAAATAGAATCTTGCAAAGTTAAGGAGGGCCTAAGTTGCTGAGGCTGGCTTTGAATCTGCAATCCTCCTGTCTCAGCCTCCCAAGTACTGGGATTACAAGTGTGTGGTACCACGCCTGACTGTTTTATCATACATTTTAAATTATCCATTTACTTCTTTCTCTGCCCTTTAAACTATGGTGCCCTTGGAGTTAAGGACTGACCCTTCTCTTAACCTTTATTATGTAACACAGAACTTGAAATAAATAGAAACTAAACCAGATATTTTCTCACCAAAATCTTCCAAGGGGTTTTGAGTATTTTCTTCCACTATTTCAATCTTGAGAGGAAGCCTTTTCTCCTTATTTCTTTAAAGTAGTCTACCAGTGTGTTGTCCTCAGCCCTAAATACGAAGCAACCACATAACCCGTTCCACTCAAAGAAGAGCCTTGATTTCCAACCACATGATATGCATTAGACTAAGTACTATAGAAATGAAGGTGCCATCCTTCCTACTCACACAACACACGAACTGTGTAAAGATAGAATTTTTTTACAAGCAATTAAATTACAGGTTTAGCAATCTGATCACTCAACTCAGTACTACCTGTCAGTACATTAATCAAACTTTACAAGGAAAAGCCACTTCCTTCTTCTTTTTTTTTTTTTTTTGCAGTACCGGGGATTGAATCCAGGGGTGTTCTACCTCCGAGCTACACCCCCGGCCCTATTTTTATCCTTTATTTTGAAACCGGGTCTCACGAAGTTGCGGAGGGCCTCACTAAGTAGCTGAGGCTGACCACAAACCGGGATCCTCAGGCCTCCACCTCCCAAGTACTGGGATTACAAGCATGTGCCACCACGCCCGGCCCCTTCTTTTTCTTGTAGCTCTGGGGCTGATGCACAGAGTGTCACTGTGGGAAGCTGAAACCAAGCCTCTTCTTCCTGAAAAACAGGAAGTTGCCCAGGGCTGCTCCTTCCTTTTTCTCAGTTTAATTTACCAGAGCTTCATCAATCTGCGTCATCCGTATATAACATGAGACCAATCCATGATCTCTCTCAGAATCTCATGAAGACGTCTAAAGAAATGAAGAGCTTCACAATTATATTTTTATTAGGGACCAAAGTAGGCTTGTTCTCAAATCCTGGTAAATTCTTTCTAAAAAGGGAAAAGTTGCACAGGAGAACAACTAACAATTTATAAGAAATGAGAAGATAACTATTCTAAGAGAAAACTGTCAAAGGGTCAAATGACATCCCAGAAAAAGAGGCATACAAATTAATTTTTGCCCTGGCTAAGGAAAAGTGAAATTAATAGAGGAAAGAACATCTCAGATAGGACAATTAAAGCCAATATGCTTCTGGCTTATTGGTGATACCCCCTGAGTTAATTAATTACCTGCAAGGGGATTATGGAGTTGTGAATTTCTCATGGAAAAAGAGAGAGAGAGAGAGAAGAGGAAGAGCCATAGTAAGTATCTATTTATCTATTTTGAGGTCTAGAAATTAGCTTGAAAAAAATTGCTGAGATACAGGAAATGAAAAAAAAAAAAGGCAGAAAAACTTCTCAATAGGAATAGGTAGGAGGACTGCTTTAAACAGCATCTCTGAGCTGGCCAAAGCAGTCAAGACTGGGATGCAGGACAAGGTCATGGATTTCTCTCCCTCCTTCCTCCTTTCACCTTTCTCTCCCCTCTCCTTCCCTTCTGCCCTTCCTTCCTTTCACCCAATGGGTAAACTTCTATTATGTGATGGGTACTCTTCCAGGCACTGGAAAAACAGTGAGATACCATAGTCACAGATGACATTAACTTCTCATAAGGAATGAGAGGGGAACATTTTTTCATCAAATTTCTCCTAGGATGCAGGGAGTGGTGGTGCATGCCTGTAATCCCAGTAATTGGGAGGCTGAGACAGGAGGATCACAGTTCACGATCAGCCTCTCGTCAACCTAGCGAGACCCTGTTTCAAATTAAAAATAAAGGGGGGAGGGGTAAGGGTGTAGCTTGGAGGTAGAACGCCCCTCGGTTCAATCCCCAGCTGAAAAAAAAAATTTACTCCTAGGAAAGAAACAATAAAACGTTTTCATTGGGGGATAAAATATCTTCCTGAGTGGATAGGATCAAAAGTGATGCCTAGATAGAGCTGAGGACTAGATATTAATGAGATGTAGAGATGATAAGAAAGCTTCCCCTCTGTAGGGTCACTGAAATAAGCTGACAATAGACAGCTTATCAGGAGAAAAAAGGCAAATTTATTTACATACATGGGACATCACAAGAAGGTGAGTACCTAATCACCCAGACGCTTCACTGCCCTTCTTCACAGGGAGAGGGAGATGGGGGAATGTGGGCGATTCTGAGCAGAAGTAAATGATTCTTAGAGGAATCCGGTGGGTCCAACACAGAGAGGACAGTTTGAAATGATGCTTTCTGGAAGTTGGATGGGCCAACACAAGAATAGCTTGTGACAAAGTCTGTCCAGGTGTGGTGACACTCATCGGTCTTTCTTCCTGTAATACAAATTCAGCTCATGAAACCTCAGGGAGGGCATGGAAGGCAACGGTTTTCCTCTTTGGCAGTCCCATCTTTAGGCAGACAAGAGCAAACCAGAGTAAAGTCTCTTCCACCAGCTGCTGATCTCCAAGGGCCTTTAAAGTAATCAGCATACCAGGGTGTCATATTTCAGAAACTTTGGGAAACCTCAGCAAAGTCCCACCACCAGTGAGTAGCAGAGCAAGCACAGGTGCTCATCTCAAAGTTATTAGCCTACATGTTCTACTGCGTCCCAGTGACACACACTCTAAACTTTGCTGAATCCTGAGTCAGATTTTGTTACCATTTCAAATGTTGTTTTTCCCTAGAGAAAAAGACTTGAGACATGAAGTTATGTGCTTAATAGGGCTCCTAATCTACTAATATTTTGGTGGGTTCTAAGTACTCCGGGTACTTTCACTTATGAAAGTCCTTTTTGTCCTTTCATACCATTCCATCAGGGCAGTGTCAGAAACATCTGTTTGACAATTGGCAATCGGCAATATATGACAATTAGAGTGGTCGAATTCCACTTGCTTTGGGTAAGTGGCATAGCAGGTTTCCCACCCAGGTCTGCACTTCATCTCTCCATGCCAGTCCCAAAGTGGCAGTGGAGGCCTTCGAGAGGCCAAGCATTATTTTTTTTTCATTCTCCTGGTTGGTAGATACTGACTGGCAAGTGATTCATCCAGAAGGTTAGTTGAACTGTTATTATGTGATCCATCGAATCAAGTTGCAGCTTGAATCCCACAAAAGAAGGGGCCCCAGAGATGTGGCTTTCTTGATGGGGATGGAGATCTATGGAACTTCTACAAGGTACCAGGAAAGAATAAAATCACTGGGGACTTTTGACTCTGAGATTGAGAGAATTGCCATCATACCCTTTAGAAAAGTCACAAGGTCATCCTGTTTGCTTGGCCCTGGTGGTGTTCTTTCAGCTTGCGATGGGAATAACTTAGAAGGCCATATGTGCAAGTTCATAGGGAAGATAAGAAGAGCTGCAGCTCTGTTAAATGCTCCTTATAAAGGCATCTGTGCCCACACCTGCAGCAGAAGTGGATGCCTCTAGTGAGAGTAAACCCTGGAAGTCCTACATAGGGCAAGAGCACCCCAGACTCCTGCTGGAATCCCACCAGCACACTGAGGACGAGGGCACAGGGCTGGATCATCTCCTTAGCACCTGGTTGTCTGGAACGATGGGAATGGTACTTTGCTAACCATTGATTGGCTGACATAGCTTCGCAGTACAATAGTTCAGCATTTCTAAAGCAAAGAAAGAAAAGATAGAACTGAGGGATTCTTATGAAAGAGACACCACAAAGGAAGAGTTGTTCTTTCTGCTTGGGGAGAGAGGTTGACATATGACGACTTCAAACCCCACAGGACCTTGACCCCACAGAACACTTGAGAACTGACAACAACTCCATTGGCCATTGTCACGTATATATTATCTTAGCAGCAGTGGAGGGAGAAAGAAACCTTTTCTAAGTTGTCCTGTGTGCAGTGCTAGGACTGCTAATGACACACAGCAACCAACTCCCGGAAGAGAAGGACCCAGCGGCCAATTCCAGCACTGCGCTTAGAAAAGAGGGTTAGCATTAGCCATTAGCATTAGCAAGGAATTCGTTGGAATTCTCAGGGCCCAACCCAGACCAACTGAATCAGAAAGATTGAGGGCAAGCCCCAGCAATTTGTTTTAACAAGCTCTGCAGAGGTTTCTGATGTATAAGACGGTTTGAGAAACTCTTTAAAGCACGATAGAAAAATCTAGCAGACTCAGGGTCAGACAGAACAGGTTTGGGATCCCACCTTTGACATTAATGTGTGATAAAACTTTGAGCCAGGTGCTCTCTGAGCCACAGCTTCATTCTACTCTATGAGAATAATAGTGGTGGTGATGGGGCTGGGTAAAGTACGTGGTAACTGCCTACTCGGCACGTGGTAGCTTCTACTGGGGTCATTCAAAGGAAGAGGATTTGATCACTTTGCACTAAAGTTTGGAAAGCTATTCCTGTTAAACGGCACCATATCTAAGTATCATTCCTTTCAAATTCTTTACAAGGCTTTCTCAGGGAATGAAGCATCGTGTGTATCAAAAATCACCTGGAATGCCAGTTTTAAAAATAGATTTCTAGTGCTCATGTCAAACCCACTGAGTATGCATCTTGTGAAGTATGATATGAGTGTCCACCAGTTTAAAATGTTCCATAGAAGATTCTTCGGTAAACTAAGATATGATAATTCTTGGAAAAAAGGAAAAGCTAAGACAGCCTGGCTGCGGCTTAGTTACCACAGCCCCTCCGCTACAGATGGAAGCTGACAGGTCACAGCAGCTGTGCTGGGCTCACCTGTCCACTGCCCTCACCTGTTGAGGCTGATGATTATGGACTGAAGACTCCAGCCTGGAATCAAGACAGTTTTATTAATTTCTGAAGAAACATATTCTTGGTGGTAGAAAAGGACAACTGAATTAGTGTGTGTGTGCGGGGGGGGGGGTGATTGTAGATGTTTGAAGTAGAGAATTCCAGAGATTTGATTTTCCGGGAAGACATATTATCTCTTTAAGGAGTTCATAATCTGTTAGCATGGGACACAGCTCCAAAACTTTGTATTCTCTCTCCTATTCCCACCCAGATTGCCATGTACTGTGTCTCACTTGAGTGTAAGAGAATCAAAGTGCAGACAAGTAATTTACTATTCCAGGCTCACCACCCGAGAAGTGCCAAGCTAGGAAACATGACTGACAGCTATATCAGAGTTCTAAATCTTTGCCATTCATAGAGGAGTTCCTGGACTAGCATCTTCCAGGAGATTTCAAGAAAGGCAGACTCTCCTCCGACCCCATCCCAGATCAACATTTTAAGCCAGATTCTGCATTTGAATAGAGATTTGAAGACACTTTGAAGTTTGAGAAGCACTACTCTAAGGCACAAGGCATTTCTCCAAGTGTGTCTGAAGTATTGCTAGTATCAAAATCTCCTGTGGGAGCTGGGCTCAGCGGCACACGCCTGTAATCACAGCCTCCCAAGAGGCTGAAGGAGGAGGATCTCAAGTTCAAGACAAGCCTGGGCAGTTTAGAGAAACTCTGTCTCAAAATAAAAATTAAAAGGGCTGGCTGGGAATGTAGCTCAGTGGCAGAGCACTTGCCTAATATTTGCAAAGCCCTGGGTTCAATCCCCAGTACTTAAAAAAATACATTTCATTGTCAACAAGCTCCCAGGTGAGGTGATTGTTATATCTAAGCAGATATAACAATTTTAAGAATTACTGCTTTTAGTTCTCCAGCTTCTAACCCTTGCGTGGCAGTTAAGAGTTACAACAAGAAGATTGAATTGGAGCACGCAAATGCTCTCCATGCAACAAGGACAACAGGGATTTGGAGAATAGCACAGACAGCCAGATCAAGGAGGGCCAAGGAGAACTTTATTTCCCTGACTTCAAGATGTTTCCAACCTGAACCATGTCATGGACTTTTTATTTGAAGTCTAGTTTTAGTGTTTTTATTTGTTTTGTTATTAAAGGATACCTTTGTGAAAATCTATACTATTGTTTACTCCAAGGCTAGTGCTCAAGTTGTTTCTTTTACCTTGGACTCATTTACATAATAATTTCCTCCTCCACCAAGTCAAATGCAGATGGTGTCTCATCTTGCTTCAGAATAATCCAGAGGAAGGTACCATGTGGAGAAAGGCATGGAGCACACCCACCCAATAGATGGATATGGATGACTGTGATATTTGTGTCCTTCAGGATAGCATGGTGAGGCAGGTAACATCACTGGTCAAGTTCCTGTCTCAGTTCTAATGTTGGCACAATTAGAGGCCCTGGAAGTGGGAGAAGCAGAAAAGAAGGCATAAGGAGGGAGCCTTGAGTCCCGAGGTGTAGTCCCATTCCACCACTAGCTTGTGGCGCTAGCTATCAGCTCAACTACAGAGTAACGCCTTTCTGCAAGTCATGGTTTCCCCATTTGCTAAAGGAGACAGTTTTTCAGGTACTGCCATTCTAGCAAACTAGAGGGACCAGGCAGGCAATGCAAATATGTGAAATCACCTGCAAATCAGGAGGAAGCATGAGCTTCTAAGGGCATGCCTCTCCTGAGGGCACGCCTTCCTAAAAGACAGTACCAGCCAAACACAGTGGATCTGTGGCTGCATTTACCCCTGCCATCTCATAGACATAGCTTTTAGAGTTTGTTTGTCCTTGGAGATAAACATGTCCATTGCCTACTGGTATTAGACAAGGGTCAGGAGGAAATCAAGGAACCCAGCAGAAGAGGCGGGTCATTTCCTTCCTCTTACTTAAACTGGAAACGAAATGCTAAGCTTCCCTCAGAAGAGTTGAGGACACTGTGCCAAAGGTGAACCTATATTATTTTCCTAAATATAAAGAGGTTGAAAAAGACTCTAAAGACATAGGTTTGTTTTGGTAAAGCTCCCAAGAAGGTTTTGATGCAGGGGCATGAAAGGGGGCTTAAGTTGCTTTTTTATTTCTTTTTTATTCTTTTGTTTCATCAATGGGGGCATTAAAATTTTAGATGAGTGTGGCTGTAATAGTTACCAGTGTGAAACTGCATGCTTTGGATAGCATCTCCAACCTTTAAGAGCAAAATTCAATTATTCTATATTTCTAGACATACAGAGGATCTTCTGTCAGATGTTTATTAATTTGGTTAGTAATCAATCATTGGTTCTCACAGTGTGGTTCCTAAGCCAACAGCATTAGTATTACCTGTGAAGTTGTTAGAAGTACAAATTCTCAGACTCTGGGAGAAGAGCCTAGCAGTCCATGTTCTCATTAGCTATCCAGGTGATTCTGATGTCCCCTAAAGTTTGAGAAGCACTGATTTAGGATTGTTAATTGAAGCTATTGGCTAGGCCATGGGTCTGAGCAGTGTCTCACTCCTCTGGAAGAGCATGTTCAATGGGCTTGTGGCCAGCGGTCCTTTATGTAAGATCTTCCACAATGATCAAGACATTCTAATGTTATATTCCCCTGTTTGTGGGTATTAAACTAGCTCATTTCTAAGAATAATGGATCCCATAAGCAACAAGTAAGAATTTGATGATTAGATACCAAGATCAAGGAAGATACACAATCAATTAGAACTGTCATTGAGTAGAATTCACGCACACTCTGAAGGTAAGTAAAGGACCATTCCAGTTATTTCTTTGTTCATTCCGTTTTAGTGCTTTTTGATCACACAGGTTTTATTCTGTAGAACCAGGTTAAATGATTTAGAAACATCCTATTTAAGCAGTATTTTTATGTAGCATGGCTTAACTATATAACACTTCCTATAACATCATCAGTTCATCATCAGAGGGAAAAATAGTGCACTCCCCAATAAAAAGGAACTGTCACTTAATGTTTCTCCAAGCATAGCAGGGGAAATGATCTAATCAATTTCTGTGGTGTACAGGAGCAATCCATCTTTGTGGCATCCTGGTTTTCTAATGCCTATTCTTCTGGGATAATAACATCTCTTGCTTGTTAATGTACAGTTGTTCTCTTGTGATCCTAAGAATGTAGCCCATTAGTCGTCATTGTTCTCGTATTGTACCTGAAAGAATTAGCCACATGTCCAGAGCCTCCACATTGGTGTTCCTTTCTGGGACAAGTAGAAATGCTTAGAATTAAAACATAATGTGGGCTACTGCCTAGCAGTGATTGATGTGTGAGGGTTTGCAAATTGGTTGCTAGGCTTTCTGGGTGACATGCAATAGTAAGGATCTTCAAGGGAAACTCAAAGCATGGAGAATATTTTCTCCCATTTATTCCAAAATCCCTCACACCAAGATCTCGAATTTAGGCTGTGTTTGTTCAATGTTTACATATCCTTTCTTTGGTCTCTGAAAACCATATAAAGCCAAATATTTTTCTTTTCATATATACATATGGAAATATATATATATATATGTATATATATATATATGTATGCACAAATAGCCTATATAATTAACTGTGCATGTGTATGTGTGTATACTGATTATTTATAAAATTAATAAAAACTGCAACAATGTTTTAGTCAACTGCTATAAATTTTCTGTGATTTGGGAATTCTTAACAAAATGATCAAAGTTCCTCAGCATTCATAGGATCTGTGGATCTTGTCTTGGGATTTTAGCAGATGAGCTATCTGTTAGAGGCAAGTCTTGTTTAAAATCTTTGAAGTTTACTCCAGGCCTAATCTTTCCTGACTGTTCATACAATATTTCCCACACACCCAGTCAACATGTGTTTACTGAGAATCTACAGTGTGCCAAGCATTGCACCGAGCACTTGCATCTCACCATTTGGTGCAGTGGAGCCCACTCAAGTCCGTTGTCCCTTCTTCTTAAGTTTATGTCTTGCAGCCTCCATTGCAGCTGGGTGTGTGACATAGTTGGAGTATGGGTATGATGCTGTGTGACATCCGGACTGGCCACAAACTCTCCCATGCACCTATCTGCACACATACTTTCATGCTCTTTACATTTCTCTAACTAGTACATTGGGAAGAAAGACATTGAAATGTTTTGGAGAGATGAAAAGGTAAGCTCTTGGGCATGACCTTTGCCATGGGGATACTTGGATCTCAGGAAAGTCCCCAGAAAGAAAACTTAAAACAAAGGTTTTCTCCTGGCGTGGTTATTTGTTGTTAATAGTTTTACTTAATTGAGGAGAGAGCTCAAAAGAGGTTCTGCTGGGTAGAGTAGAGACAAATGCACCAAAGTAAGGAGAAGCATGAGATCATGTAGAAGCTAAGAAAAATGGTTAATTTCTTGAATTAATTTTGTACTAACACAAAAGGAAGAGACTAGGGCATGAAAGCCAATGCAAATATCATTTGTAGTCTTAAGGCCATATAAGGATAACTGCGATTACTTGTGTATGTGTGGTGTTGGTTCTTTTTCCTATAGTCTCTGAAATCACTGACTATGTTGGGTGACATGTGTGCTTTAGTAAGGAGGATCTTCCAGAAGTGCTTTGTTCTGAGTAGAATTTAGTCATTTTGGGGTTGCTTTAAACAGTGAAATACAGGGTGGGTGTGGCAAGAGCAGTCTGTCAAGGGTGGCATATAATGAGAGGATTCATTGTAGGAAAATTGTAAACAATTTATCATTTTATTTTATTTTTAATAATGTTTATCATCACCTTGCATTGATAATTCTAAACAACACCAGTGATAAAATACTCTTTCTGCCAGGACAAACTGTTCACACAACCCTCTATCTTCACCCTCAACCCAGCCCAATATACTTCTAGATACCTTAAGTAGCTATTAAAGATGGTTTTAAGGGCTTTCAGTATGACAGAAGATTTTCTCTATCAGGAGGTAATATCCCAGAATTTTTAAAGGTGCATTGCCCAGGAACGTGATCCAGAGTTTATGATTTCTGGCCTGAAAAATGCAGCCAAAGATTCCAGGAAGGTTTCATGAAAGAATTTGTCCTTGAGATTTTAAAAAGATCTGAGCAAAATGAAGAAGAGGATGCATAGACTAAGGGGGAGAGCTAAGAAGTGAACCAAGAGTGCAGACAACTTTGGGTATAGTCCAGCGGAATATGACAACAGATCAGTCAAACTGGTGTAGCTAGCACAAGACTCAAATGACAAGTGTCAGAATTTTTGTTGTGTTTGGAAAGAAGATATTGAGTCCTTGTGAGTGTTCCTATCACAGAGTCAAGGCAATGTGATATATAGAACTGCCACCATCAGCTATGAATAACTAGTGCTATGATTTGGGTCAGGGAAAAATTGGAGGTAGCCCCACTGTAATTAATATGGAACTCATGATCAGTGTAAGGGTTATGGGTGTTGTAGGCAATGACTGCTTGAACCTATTACTTTGCTCAGTGTTTTGTCTCTTATGCTGCTATCGTGTGAAGCAATCTTTGCTAACCTGCCAATAGCAGATCTGAGCCCAGTGATACGGGTGGACATAGAGCTCCAAATGCTACATACCAAGCCTCAGACAACCAGTTGATCCTCTGCCTTTACCAACTTAGCATTCCATGAGTTCTTTGTTTTGGCTGTCTCTCCTACCATTGTTTCTACTGTTGTTTTGACCATTCTCTCTCACTGAATGAAATGAGATGTCATGTGAAACTGACACATTTTTATGTGTTAACCTACTTGGGAGTCTGAGACAGGAGAATCACAGGTTCAAAGCCAGTCTCAGCAATTTAGCAAGGAGGCCCTCAGCAACGTAGTGAGACCCTGTTTCAAAATGAAAAATCAAATAGGGTGTAGCTTAGAGATAGAATGCCCCTGGGTTCAATCTCCAGTACTACAAAAAAGAAAAAAAAAAGTATTTACAAAGAGACTGCCTGGTTCAGACACACACACACACACACACACATACACACACACACACACACACACACGAAGGTTTAAGAAATAAAATGGGACTGAGAAAAAAACAATCAGTACAACTTTTTTTTGCATTTTACCATATTTTCATATATAATAATAGAAAGGTATTATATTAAAATAGAAAATTGTGGCTAAATACCTATAATAATAGAATGATGGTACATTAAAATGGAAAAATACTTAATGACACTATATTTAATAATATAATAAGGTAACATTACAATAGAAAAAAATGATAGTTATCTACAGTATGATTGGTTTGCTTTAACTGAGAAGGGCTCCCTCAGATATGAAGTTCCCAGGCATTCAGCCAGGTTTCTGACCTATCATGTGCTACCAGTGAAAATAAATGGCCTAACAGGGAAGTCAAAGGAGCCAATAGGGTACCTCCATATAAGGGAACTTTTGGCAACATTCAAGAAATTCACACTTCCACTCTCAAAATCAAGGAACACACCAACCCAGCCCACAAGTGTCTCTATATAGCGAGGAATTACTGGGGAGGTGGTCAAGAGACTGCAATGAGTATCCTTCTTCCCACATAAAGGAAGAAATACTTTCTCAGATTCAATCAGAGTAAGGCTATTCCTTATCCCAGAATCCTCACAGATCCCTGGAGTCCAGTCCCAAGAGTGGTTCACATTCACCTCTCAATAATGTTTCCCAGAGCTGAAGCCCTGGTCTCCCCATGCGGCAAAATAGCTGCATGGGCCAGAATTCAAAGATGCATCTTGATGGTCCTGTCCAAACATCAAACTTCTCACATTGTCAAACAGCATGATATTTTGGTTTTTTATTTCATTGTTGAAGCAAACATCCACTCGGAAGCAGTTGAGCCTGTCGATTAGTCCAGCGATGGGCTGAGCACTGAGCTGTGGCCTCACAGGCTGGGGCATGGGCTGCAGCACTGACTCACACATGCCTGTTGTGTCTTCTAAATCCTGCAGCCGCTCCACATCTGGCTTAAGGTACAGTTTCATCAGCTCCTTGTAGCTGGTCCTTAGGCGTTTCTTCTTTTTTTTTTTTTTTTTTGCAGTACGGGGATTGAACCCAGGGGCGTTCTACCTCCGCGCTACACCCCCAACCCTATTTTTTATTCTTTATTTTGAAACAGGGTCTCAGTAAGTTGCAGAGGGCCTCACTAAGTAGCTGAGGTTAGCTGCAAACCTGGATCCTCCGTTCTCAGCCTCCCAAGTACTGGGATTACAAGTGTGCGCCACCACGCCCGGCGTGTTTCTTCTTTTGAACCATTTTGGCTTTGATTTTCTTCAGCTGTTGGAAAATCATCATGTCTTCTTCTCTAAGTATCTCCAAAGGTTGATTTTCTTTCTCTTGGATAAATGGATACAGCATTCTGTAAGCTGCCCTGGTGATGTTTTTGGAGACACAACATACAAAACCCATTGGTTGAGTACTCTACTCTCCTCATTCAGATTTCTCTGGTTTTCTTGGATCTTTTCCCACAAAGATCTCATTTGCTTCAAGAACTTCTGGTACTCCTCAGTAGCCCTTTCAACAGGGCAGTGTCTGGGAGCCCCATGTCCTGAGAGCTGCGGCAGAGCACACACAGCAGGCTCTTGTCCTTTTCACAGAAAATCTTCTTTAGCTGCTTGTGGGTCACACACACATGTTCCTCAGAGCTCAGGAATTGTCTGAAACTGGTTTTTCTTGCAAAGGAAGTCAGATTCTTCACAAGAGTATTGGTGAAGTCTCTCTGCTGTGATGTTTCTCTGCACACGGGGCAACGGACCGAAGTTTGAGCTTCTTCCCAGGTAAGGCAGACAGGGCCGACAAAAGCTGTGCCCAAGCCGGGCGTGGTGGTGCACGCTTGTAATCCCAGTACTTGGGAGGCTGAGACTGGAGGATCCGGGTTCGCAGCCAGCCTCAGCTACTTACTTAGTGAGGACCTCTGCAACTTAGTGAGATCCTGTTTCAAAATAAATAATAAAAAAAAATAGGGCTGGGGGTATAGCTTGGAGGTAGAATGCCTCTGGGTTCAATCCCCAGTACCGCAAATAAATAAATAAATAAATAAATAGTAATAAAAGCTGTGCCCACAGTCTATGGTGACTAGATCCATGAAGTAGTCCAGACAGATGAAGCAGGTGAGTTCTTCCCGGAAGGCTTGTGTCATGACTGGGTCCATCTTTCTGAGGAATATGTCTGTGGTCTCCCAGTACTTGCTTTAGAAGTAATATTGTAAAGTCTGCTCAGGGGTCAGAGCCTCTCTGCCTGGGAGCAGCAGCCTTCAGAAGTCCCTCCAGCCAGTCCCAAAGACCTCTGGGTTCCGGAGAGGAACAAGCTTGGCCCCTAGAGTGCCCTATTATTCTCTCAGGCAACCACTCCCATTTCTTCAAATGACTGCATTTCCTGGAGCTTGTGATAGGTGTTAGAATGGATGTTTAGATTTCTCCAACATGGAGATAAAGATTGGTTTAACCCCTTAGCTAATCTGCATAAACAAACTTACGTAAATTTTCTCTCACCTACAGCCACTAATTGCCCAGGGTGTAGAGGTAGCATAAGCCTGCAATCCCAGTACTTGGGAGGCAGAGACAGGAGGATTGAAGGCTCCAAGTCAGCCTTCATAGGGCTAAATTGCTCCAGGCAATTTAGCAAGGCCCTCAGGCAACCCAGTGAGACCCTGTTTCAAAACAAAAACCAAAACAAAAACCAAAAAGTGCTGGCGGTGTATCCCAAAGGCAGAATGCCCCAGAACCTCAAAAGCAAACAAAACAAACAAACAACAACAACAAAACAACCAGTGATTTTACAACAGAAGGCAGTCAGTACAACTTTAGAGGAAACAACTTTAATTTCTAATGAAACCTCATTTGCTATGATAGAGACAATAATCAAACTTCAACAGGCACACAGAGAAAAGTGCCTCTACTTCTCATGGCTGAACATGGATCACCAGTGGTCCTCAGTGAGCTATGACTTTTGTGTACACTACTATCTATCATGAAGGTGCCACCATATCATTATATTGGCCAATTTCAAGATGGGAGACTTTATAATGAAAGTGAGTTTGCTTCTCATGTGGTTCTTCCCCTGCTGCAAATGCGTGTTGTAATTCTTTGGGGTAAATGTAAGATGGAATGAATCGTCATCTGATGTGCTGTTATCTTCCTCCCTCAGAAGCACAGCATTAGTACTTCACTGGCAGGGAGTGAAGACAAACACTCAATAAAAGCTCTGTGCAAATTCCCATCCCTTTGGTGCCAACCAAACAGACTAAATTTTTTTTAAGACCAGTGATTGTAGAAACCTTTTCTCTTTTTTTTTTTTTTTTTTTTTTTTAGTGTGCTTCCAAAAGCAAAGACAGAGAGGAGAAACCACCCAAGAAGAGCACGTGGGGAAATGGTAAGGGACAGCACTTGTTCTTAAGGGTAATCCAGAGTGGTAAACAGGCCCCATGTTTGAGCCAGAACCACAGTTCTATTGAGGTCTCCATGGACGGGTCCAAAGATCCCAAAATCCAAGGTTGAAGCTTTTTGCACTAACGACAAAGTCCTCACCACTCCAAACCTCTAGGCAGCCAAACTTGTAAGCGGAATTTTAAACACACTTTTGGCAAATTTCCAGAATGCTCATTTTTTAAAATCCATTAAATTAAATCCTTTCAGAAGATCAGCATTTCTTTTAGCATTGCTGATTTTTTTTTTAATGTGCCTCTCAGAGGCATAAACAATCAATGCAGCCATTAATTTCGAGGCCTTTCTCTCTGGCAGTGGCGCAAATTGAAAGCTAATCGTTCGAAAAACGTCTGACTAATCAGGTCAGGGAGAAAAATGAATAGTGTTCCTCATAACCTAGCCAGAAGCTTTGTTTTTTTTCTGTGAGTTTTAACTTAAGGGGGGAAAAGGTGGGGAGAGAAAGAACAGAAAGTCTCCATATTGCTTTTTCCAATGACTCTTTGGTAAACCTTCCAAATAATACAATATTTTTATTGCTTTTTAATACCCGGGGGGCCTTTTGAATTTATTATAGTCCCATTTCTCTTCTATTTTATTTTACATTATAACAAAATATATTTTTATATAGAAAGTTGCATAAGTCTCCGCTACTTGGGACTTACATTCTTAACTGTTTTTCTCAGTGTCTAAGGCTGTATCATTGAATCTCAGAGCTGGCAATTTTTTAACTTGTTGGTTGTCATTCATATTTTCTGTCCTCCAATGGGTCAAGTCATGGTCAGGGAATCCCCTTGTGTGGGAAGTACTTTGAAAATATTTTGCCACTTTCTTTGAAAGAACTAAGGCCTTCCTCTCATCCCAGCTCTGAGTATCTCTGGATGATGTCAAATCGCCAACAGGAAGAGAAAAGGGGCCCTAAATAACATTTTATAGGACATTAATTATACATAATAAACTCTACAAGCTAGAATTTGAAGGTCTATAAAGTATTTTCTCAATTACTTAAAACAATGTATCATTAATTAAAATCTTAAACTGCTTTCCTGAGCATCAAAGCACACTATCACCTAGTCTGTTGTATTAAGGAAATGCCTGCTGGAGTCATAATTAGTAATCCATTAAATTAAATCCTTTCTGAAGATTAGCTTCTCTTTGATCATTGCTGAAATCTTTTTAATGTGCCTCTCAGAGGCATAAACAATCAATACAACCGTTAGAGAGAATTAATGTCTCTTTTTCAACAACAAGTAGAGGTCAGGGGAAGGTATAGGAATTCTAGCATTTATAATGCAATGGCCCTTTGAAAGCTCAGACCAACAATTAAGAAACACAGATATTGATGTTAATTTCTGAAACAGTACTAAGCCTCCAGATCTTAAAATGAATATCACCTATAAAATCACCCTTTATCTCCTAAGTTTGACATATCTTCAAAGCCTAGGGTTTGTGGATATGAATAAGACAAACTTTGGCTGTAGATCATCAGGAGAGTTTATTTTTCACACGTCATGGTCTCCAGCTCTGAGCTCATGCATACAGCATGAGATCAAATCTCTGTCTTGCTGGCCTCTTTGAGATGCTTCATCACAAACTGAGGAGCTGCTATGATTTGTCACAGTTCCCCTAGAGCAGCCTCCTATTGGCAACATGTAAGTCTATGCAAAGCATGTGCACTACCCATTTCACTCTTCTGCCACCTGGAAGGCTAGCTTTGTCAGTTGACCTCACCAATGGCAAGGAAGAGATGAGCTCAGTGACTCTCAATGACGAAAGCAGCCTGCAGGAGTGACGGGACCCTTCAGCTTCGCAGTCACTCACAGTGACTTACAGCTCTGCAGGACACGGCCAGTCTCAAGACAGATTCCCCTTGTGTGCAGCACTGCCCACTTGCTCTGGTTATCTGGAATGTATGCATTCCTGGAGGTTAGATTGTGTTGAGCTGGCCACCAGTCAACACTGGGCACTCCTGCTGGACATGGTTCATACTAGACAGTTATAGGGGCAACTGACTTCCCAAAGTGCCTAGAGTGAGCATATTATTTATCTTCTATAATATGACATGTTTGAAAGGAAAGGGGTAGTATTAATAATTATGCTGGAACAGTAGCCCAAGACTGCCCTGGAAACCCCCAAATGTATTGTCCCCCCACTTACAACCTATGATGGGTGTTATGTGCCATTCATTACTCCCTGTGGCCAGTAGCAGGCTAGTTTCACTGGAAACTTAAATTATCAGCCATATAAACTTATGAGGGAGGGAACCTGTTTAGGAAATACACTATGAAGGGGGGAAACCTGGATATGAGCACTAGTATCTCCCCTAGTCAATCAAGTATCTGACCTTGCTGATTCCATCTCTGAAGATCTCTCTCAGCCATTCACATTTCTTTATCTCCATTACCCTCACCTTGGTCACCATAACCACTATTGTTCTTCCTCTCAATTCTTGCAATAGCCCCCTAGATGTATCCCCACTCTAATACTGCCCCCCTCTATTCAATTCTCTAGATAGCAGACAGAGCAAATTTCCTGAAACAAAAACTAGATACAGGGCACAGGGGATCCAGAAGGTACTTACTTTCTTGCAGCAGAGACACACAGCAAACAATTAAACTAATACATATTAATTCAGACTTTGATAAGAGCCATAGGTGAGCAGCAGAGTGAGGAGACAGGGAGAAAGCCTGACAGGGATGAAGTTACTTACATTCAGGCATTAGGGGAGGCCTCACTGGGAAGGTGATGTTGCGTTAGATTTGTAGGATGAGAAAAGATAGCCAAGGTGAGAGACAGAAAAAGGGCATCCCAGGCAATGGGAAGAAGGACATTAAATACCCTCAAAGATGGTGCGTTTCAGTGTTTTCAAAAGCAGAATGGGAGGCCTATGTGACTGGCACACGGTGATCAAGGGGTAGAGTGTTTGCAACCAAGTTAAAGGGCAGGCAAGGGCCAGGCCACTGGTGCCTTGCAGGCCAAGGAGTTTGGGTTCTTACTGTAAGAGCAATGCAAAGCTATTAAGAAGTATTAACAGAGGAGCCAGTTGAACCAGTTTTCTTTTCTTTTCTTTTCTTTTCTTTTCTTTTCTTTTCTTTTCTTTTCTTTTCTCTTCCTTTTTAAAGCTTATTCTTGCTTCTATGTGAAAAATAGATTGTGGGTAATGGGACACTGGTTAGAAGCCTAGAGTCCCCTGGTGAGAAGATGGTGGTTATAGGGATGGAGCAAAGCTTTTTTAAATTTATCATAAAGGTGGCATATGTGACAATTTAGATAAACTTAAAATTAAACTTGCATCTTCAAATATATCCCACTCTCCTTTTATTATTCTTTTGAATATTTGTTTATTTCATTTAGTATTTGTTGAAGTGTGTGTGTGTGTGTGTGTGTGTGTGTGGCACTGGGGATTGAACCCAGGGGCATTCTACCTCTGAGGTACATCCTCAGCCCTATTTTATTTTTATTTTGAAACAGGATCTCACTAGGTTGATGAAAGTCTCACTATTTGCTGAGGCTGGCTTTGAAAGCTACGATCCTTCTTTCTCAGCCTCCCAAATGCTGGGATTACAAGCATGCACCACCACACCCAGCTTTAAGCATTATCTTTTGAAAAATAGATTTTTTTATTTGTGGTTTTGGTTCATGTAGTGTTGTGTATGTTTTTAAACCAACCAACTATGAGGTATCCAAATTTAGAGAATGAGTATTGAAATTCTAGAAATGTCTAGAAAATGGCCTAGAAAGTCTATCTCAGTGAGCCTAAAACTTAGTCCTGAAACTGATTTTAATGGACTGTAGAAAATCATGATGAATATTTAAGTCCACAGCTCTTCAACTTTTAACTCTGACCCCAATGGCAGTTAGAGTGGTTTTCTGATTGTCGGCACAATAAATAATGTGTTAAACTTTGGGGTAAATAATCAAGCATTTCAAATTAAAGGCCCTCTTCAGTCTGGTGAAATGATGTGTATCCATGTCCGATGGATGGATGTAGATATTGACACAGATGAGGATGTGTATATCCATGTAAATGAATGCATATATCTCCATCCATCAATCCATGCCTATCCTCAAACATATAGATTCATGCTCTGGGGAAGTATAGCTGTTAGAGACCGTGAAGCAACTTGTCATGAAGCAATCCTGCTTGCCTCCCATTCTTTGAAAAGACCACTATTCTTTGCAGATTTGCTTGTTCTCTTTAAGGAGCGTGGCGGCGGTTGATACTTGGCTGAAAGTGGCTGATTGAATCCCACTTTGATCTAGTGCAAGATCCGAGCACTTCCTTGTTTGCAGAGCAACAGACATCTTTTCTGAACTGCCTCAATGTGTCACTGTGAGCAAGGAAGGCACATGCAGTACAGATGTGTCTAGGCCCATGTTCCACACACTGGTCATCAGAATTCTGCAGGAGGAAATACCTTCTTGATTAAATTCTCCAAGGCTGACATTTTTCACTGTGCAGCCTGCTGAATGATTTCACATGTACTTTTTGCAGAGTCAGAATTCTTCAGTGATGCACAGGACAGTCATGTTCTTGGCAGCATGAAGTCTCTTGGCCACCAAGGTGGGGAAGTTATTTTAATTGTGTGAATAACAGGCAATTTTGGTTAGGAAAAAAAGATGTATTACCTCTTGGTCATTTAAAATATATTTTTAGGTCAAATAATTATGATCTGAGGAAAAGATTGCACCATTGTTGAATGAGTTTCAGATTTTTACAAGGGTTCTGCTCCTGTGTCCCTTTTTTCTTCCTAATGAACAGTGCTAAAATAGAATTTTATAGACTAACTCTATTGCTCAGCAGCCCCCCAGAATTTTGCCTTTTGGGGGGCACAGTATACTGACTTAACCTGCAGATCATCTTCTTAGACTGTTTTTGCTGGACATGGCCCTGGGGAAAAATATTGTAAAAAAAAAAAACAGTTCTGTTCTAGACCCACCCAGAATGACATAATATTAAGTGTTTTCCATATTCAATAGTGATACTGTTTTGAGAACTCACAGCCGGTTTGAGTTTTGTTAAGTCCAATGTTTTCTTTCTTTTTTAGTTCATAATTTCCCAGGGGCACACTACTTCTGTAGTTAGCTTGAAACGCAGCATTCTGCCAGCAGAGAATGCTAACTGATATATTTAAATCAGTTAGGAGCCCTGAATGAGAAGTTCAATTAGAGACAAAGGTAACGGATCACATTTTTATATAGTCATATAAATCTTGAGTTATTTTGTAAAGTGAGGACAAGAAAGAATATCTTTCACCATGCATTTTGCCTCTAGTCCCCCCATCCTCATCTTTTCCCTTGATTCTCTCAAACACTGAGTTGCATATTCTCTTCCCTGTGTCAGTCATTTGTGGCTGTGCTACAAATAGAGTGACTATCCCAACTAGGACTTATGGGTTCCCTGGGACATGGGACTTTCAGTGCTAAGCCCAGAAAAGTTCTGAGCAAACGGGGATAAGTTGGTCATCAGAGAAACCATCCACCTAATGACCTAAAACAACAGGGTTATTTCCCAGAATTCTAAGAGCAGACAGGGTGATGGTTGCTTGGGCTCCCTGTGTGGCTGCTTGGCTAGGGCCAGATGGGCTGAGATGTCTGGGGCATCAGCAGAGGTGGCTGGCCTCTCCTTCCATGTGATCTTTTCTCCCAGGCTTCTTTACAGCATGGGGGCTGCAGGGTGCCAGGAGAGAGTGGAAGCCTCAGGGCCTCTTGAAAACATGCTGAGGAGTCCCCCAAAATCGCTTCTACCACATTAGCGGTCAAGATACAGGGCTGATCCAATTTAAGGTATGGGGAAGTAGAATTCACCTTTCTATGGAAGGAGTTGCAGAGAATGGCCATTTTTAATCAATCACCATCCCATTATATGTTTTAGCATTGTGAGAGTCAGTAACGTTGAGTAATTTTTCCAAGACCACATAACTCCTCAGAGGCAGATCCAGGAGTTGAACATATATCTGTACGCCTGAAAATCTATGCTCTGCATCTCCATGCCCTGATGCTTCCAAAAGAGCTATAACTATCTCATCTCAGCATCACTGGGCAGTTCCTGCTGTCCTGGGGTGTGGTAGAAGAGATAAAGGTGGAAAGAGAGGAAGGGGGAGACACACAGAGAAGCAGTGATCATGATGTCTGGATAATCCTCCAATCACAGGAATTTGTCCAATTTACTTTGAGACTATAACTCACACTTGCTCGATTCTATAGGCTGTTTGGGCTTTGGCTATCCTCTCACCCCTTCCTGAGTACACCCTTATTTCCAAAGCAAATTCTTCTAAGGGCCTCCAATTTACCATACACTTTCCTGTGTTTCCCTCTCGTCTGTATGCATTGGCCCCACTCTTTTTCTACAAAATCATTAGGTCACCTTCCATAGCTGAGTGTTGGAAAGATCGTCGCTCTAAATCTTTTGTTTTCAAAGTGTGGGAGTCCCTGAGACCCTTTCAGGAAGGTCCTGAGGTCAAAACTATTTTTTATAAAATCGAGATACTAATGGCTTCCCCCCCACACACACACTCATTCTCTCAAGTGTAAGAGGAAGCCACATGATGTGTGGTCCTGTGACAAATTATAGAAAAGCAGATAAGAAAACACCACTTATTTTTCATTAAGAAAAACATTAGAGATTTATAAAAATGGAGCTAGGGGTAAAGCTCAAGGTACAGTGCTTGTCTAGCATGCTCAAAGCCCTGGGCTTGACTCCAGCACCACATTTTTTTAAAAATTGAAAAATTATAAAACAATACCATTGGGTTTTTTTTTTTTGCTGTTTGTTTTTAGAAAATGGTTATTTTTTTTGTTAAAACATTATTTATGTTGGCATGTTAAAGGTTTGTTGTGGCTTTTAAATGATTTAATTTCTAAATTAATTCATTAGTTAATTTCTAACATGTTAAATATCCTTTAATAACTGCATATAAACTAAAGCTCTTTGGGGTCCTAAGTATTTTTTTTTTCATGTTTTTATTGGTGCATTGTAGTCTCACATCACAATGAGTATCAGTTTGGTGTTAACATACATGCACACAGCTCTTGGTGTCCCTCCCCCCCACCTCCCCCCCGCCTCCCCCCCACATGTAGCACTGAGAATGATGTTGGCATAATCTCATATATACACCTTGTTTATGACAGTAATTCCATGG